>JANHGB010014272.1:0-19373 GCA_026283785.1 Coracopsis vasa | reverse complement strand
GTGGAGCGGAGCGCAGGGCAGGGCTGGGAATAGGCTAGCGGAGCACGCGGCATCCCGCGGGGCGGCGGCTGGCACACGGGTGTTCCCCGAATCGGCGGTCAGCTGCGACCAGAACGGCTCCTTCCCTTCGGCCCATGGGAAGCACACGTTTTCCACAAAGCCTTCAACCTCCTGAGCACCCAGATAGCGGGTTGCTCTGCAGCGGTCCCCGATACTCGATGGCCACATCGCCTCGCTTCTTTGCAGTGACCTGGTAGGAGCGGGAGGACCTGACCTGGCCTGGCCGGGACGGGAGGTGTAGCCTGGGGCTGCAGGGACCCCGCGAGCTGCTCACCGGTGTCAGGAAGCGACCCTGGCTGAGGCCCCAAACTCCACGTTTTCATTACCTCCTCGTGAGCAGCCCTGGCCTCGGTGGGCATGGTCAATAAAAGTTGTATCTTGCCTTTTGTGCCCAGTAGAACACGTGTTTCTCCTTGGTTAGTAGCAAGGAGTAACTCCACTGACCTTCGCAGGGCAGTAAGAAGGTAGAAGTGATGTATGTGAACGGGTACTCAAATCTCATGTATTCCTCTCAACACTACAATGCTGCATCCCTCAATGGTGCACTCATACCTGCATGTGGGAAGCAGAAAGACCTTTAGGGACTGCCTGTCAAGGGTGTATCAGTCCCAGCGCGTCTATCTCCCTTTCCACATCTGATGCTCAAATTGCAATCAAACTGCCAAACTACACTCACAGCCGACATGAGACCTGAGAACATATGGAATAGCTAACTTGTGGATGCTGTGGCCACACTGGAACACACAGTACATACTGCAGTGAAACAGCTCATTGCTTACCTTAAATCAGTTGTACAGAACATGTATGCACTTCCCTTAACTGACTCAAACCTACTATTTTAATAGCTTTGTCCTGGTTGCAAAATGTACTCTCTGCTTTCCTGCACTACAATACATTTGTCCTCTGTTTATCCAAAGGACAGATGTCTTTCAGCAATGTTTACTTTGCATTTAATGAGTGATCACATAGCAAAAATCAACAAGGAATGGATTTGATTTTGTTGACCATAACTGAAGAAGGAAAAAACAACTCTCTCAGAGTCACTATATCACTGTATGAGTCAGTCAACTTATTATAAAAGGGAGAAACTGGCACAAGGATAGTGTTCCCTTATATTTCTCTTAATTCAATCTTCAGAACTCTTGAGTAGTGATTACTGACAAGATACAGCCCCAGAATAAGCACATAATTTCTCATCTTATGTTTTGAAACAGCTCTGGAAAATAGCAGGCAGTAAGCAAAGCTCCAGAAAAGTTCAGATGGTATTTAGGATGATATTTAGGTAGTTACATATTATGAAATTATCAGTCTTTGTCCTTCCAAATGTTTTATAAAACATTTTATAAAAATTACATCATTTATCCTCATGACTCATTTGGAAGTCAAGAAAGTTCCCGCAGTTGCGAACTGGGAAAATAAAGCACACAGGACATGGCTCTCAGCAGGGGAGCTCATCTTGCAGGGGTGGTGTTGCTGCCACCTTGGTGGTCCATGGCTAATAGCAAAGCTGAGTTTGCAAGGAGCAGCATCTTTTCTTAGGCCAACGATACAAATAAAAGTAATTGCCTCTCCTTATAAAACTCATCTCACCCATTGTGTAGTCTGTCTAGTCATTTATTATACAAAGAAGTTATGAATTCCTACTCCAACAGAAATCCCCAGTCCAGCTACTAGCAATATTTTACAACCAGTTTTTATCCAGTTCTGCTTCTGATCACTGGTTTCATATGCCAAACCCCACTCTGCAAAATCAGAGCTACCTCTAAGGGAGCTATTCTTATGCCAGTTCAGCAATATGCTTTGTATTATTTTAGAATTTATATAAGGAATCCATTTGTTCTGCAGTGAAAGAGAAATGCTGAGATACAGTGCCAGATGAGTTTTTAAAATCAATATCTAGATCAGTTTCTCTAACATGTTCTCTTTGAATTATGAGTTACTACAGCAAACACAGCAATTTTGTTTTCTGATAGATTAAATGCTACTGGAGGCCTCCAGAGCTTGGATTCCTGCCCGATTAGTCTGAAACATCTCCAAAGGGAAGGTAGAGGAAGAGAACCTGTTTGGAGGTTGTACTGATTCCACTGTAACTGCAAACGTCAGCCAAGCAGCACCCTAAACACCCTTTGGATAGAAATTTTGTGAACCACCACGTTAGAACAGTGAATCGGTAAGAGGAAGTAAGGAGATACTTGCTAAAAAACTCCCCTGTGCTGGCAGAGTCTGCGACCAAAAGGCATAAAGATGGACAGCACACATATAATCTCAATGGCTAAAAATACCACTAAACTTTATGCATGTGTTTTCTTGGTTCAAAAGAAATGCAGAGTTCATTGTCAGACCGGTGGTTTCCATGTTCCAGAAAGACCCCACATTTCATCAGCCGATTATCTAATCTCTTCCCAAAACACTTCAGGATCATGTTGTTCAGGAGACAAGTTAAAGCAAAAATAAACCCAATCGAGCAACAAACAAACCAGGTAACTATGAGACAAAGATCCCAAGGGAATCCCCTCCACTGGTGTGACTGAATCACACCACCCCTTTGACTGACTTTAGTATAACAAAAGAAAAGTATAAATTGCTCATTGAGACTTCAGAATGAATTTATCAATGTGGCAATCCACTTTCTTGACACCTCCGTAATGGCAACACTTGTTTTCCTTCATCATTATTTTTTTTCACTGGTTAAATCAGACCCTTCAGGCAGTACGTACACTTCTGTTTTGTTTTGTCCTCATTGTTTGTTTATGTCTGACAGCATTTCTGCTGCTGCAATCCACACAGCTATTCAGGTGAGGTGCTAATCTACATAATTTTCCCCTTACCTTTCCATTAAAAATTAAAATGGTGATACCCCTTACTAATAAATGAGGATTCTCACATCTTTCTTTATTCAAGCTTTATGAAGAGACAGAGACTTGAAAGTTCATTTAATTTACTGATATATTTTAATTACTGTGCTAAGCAGGATTACACATATTATCTTTATATCCCATTATCCATGATGGGAAAACATATGCACATTCAGATACCCCTTCCTCAATTCATTCTTAAATATGAAAGCAAATATTTTACTGCTTTACCTTCAATCTGCTGGTTTTATTCTTAATCAAGTCCAACATTCAATCATTTCAGGACCCCTCAACTTGATCAGCTGCATGACTGAAGCATGATAGATCATCTTTTGTCATTCTGTCAGTGGCCCTGCTTACATAGGGGTGACCTTTCACAGCACCAAGCAGCAGTGATCTCTGCACACTAGCTGATGCTCTACATGAAATGCATCTAAGGCAGCAGTTTAGTTCACATTGTGTACGTGTTTCTCTAGAAGTCCAAGAATGAATGCATACAGCAACTGTACTAGCTGCTCACCACCGGTTCTGGTCTGTGAATCACTCTTTAATTGGGCAGCTGGAGGAGAGTATCCTCACTGTGTTTTACTAGTGTCTACTAAGAAACAGTGAACTTCAGTTTCTAGGGCTGCCAATCCAGCATAATTCAGTTCCTTTCATATCTGCATGCTTATTCTCTAATACTTAATTCAAAGGAAAAAAAAGAACAAGCAAAAAGAATGTCAGGAGAAACAGTAATAATATTTTTCATGTTTATTTAGGAGACTGAAGAAACAGTGGATGTCAGAGAGTACATTTACTTTTTTGAGGTCCAGTAAAATAGCTGATGAAGCTACACAGTTGGATTGTTGTGCAGCTACAGCTTTGAGTCTAGAGTCCTGATTCCAGAGTGAGCCAGGTGACTCATCCTTTAAAGAAAACTGAACAATCAGTGAACGCTATTTAAATAGGAGGAAGGGGAGTGCGTATGTATGCAAATATGCTTTATGTATGGCCTATATGTATGCGCATATTTATGAATAATATATTAATATTCTTTCAGGCAAAATGCTGAAGGATAGTCGTGGAACCGCTGCAAATGCTCATCACAGAAAAACAGTAATAACAATCAAACAGGCTGAAAAAGACATTTGATCTATACTGTTTCCTTCAAAGACCAGTTGCAACATTGAGAGATCAGTAGCAGGTTTCGCGCACTTACGGTAATTTGCAGGGTATTTCACCAGTGTTTAAGATCACTAAGTGAGACAGAGGAAGGAGAATCTGTATTTAAAACCTATACAGAAAAATTTAAGAGTCTGCCTACAAATCCCAGGCTCAGAGGATGAAGCCTCACATCAGCTGTAACTCTCTGGCAATGATTTTGCTTGAAATGGCCAGGGAGAAGGCTCCTTTCTACCAAGGGTGTGGGTGTGGAATTGTAATAGACGCTTCCATAAACTGCTGTCTGCTCAAATGTCATGATGTTGGCTTTCTGCCTCATTTTCAGCTGCAGAGAACAGCAGATGGGAGGGGCAGAAACAATAAAGATCCCTTTTTAACTCTCAGTTTGACAAATCTTCCAACTCTTTTCATCCAAATAGCTCTTCTCCAAAGTATTATGAATGGTATTTTCTAGATCCTGCTTTGGAAATTACAACTACTTTACTGTATACCTAGCCTGATCATAAACCCCAAGAATTTTACAGTGTTGGCAATAGGGAGCAAACAAGGATTAATTAACTGCACATAGAACAGCAAGTGATCAATTTTGGTGAGTTTTCAGTTACTACAACAAATAAAGAGCAGAATGTACATTAAAGTTGTGTTCCAGGTACTAAGTGGAATGAACAGAGACAAAAGAGAAAATGTGAATAGTTATGAAAGAAGCTTAATAAAGGATTCACTAAGTGACATGGGCAGTAAAATACTGTAGAATTAGGAAGAAAGACGTATTGAAGAAGTATTATTCTGTTCAGTCTGCCCACAGGTTGTTTGGCCCTTTTATGGAACAAGACAGGAAGCCAAGTGAAGAAGCATGATCAGATCCACTAATTAGCTTTAGAACTTCTTACAGATATAAGCTACTTTCCAATCACAACAAAATCTACTTTTTCACATTTTTAATGGCAGATTCTTGCATTCCACTGCTACCCAGTATCTTAGAAAATAATGGTGTAACATTTTCTTAATATATGTATTCACGCAGTGCCACCAACAAATGAACGCACTTACACAGCCAAACCCCCCTGCACATAACCACAATACTGTACCACTGAGCACAGATAAACGTTGCTAATTGCAGACTGCACAATACCAAGATATTGGCTGTCATACTGGCAAACGCTTTGGTGAAGATCAGTAAACTGTGAGTTGCAATTGCATTACTGTCAAGATGGCAAAAGCTGTTTATTCTTCAGTTTTGGAACTGAACTAACTAAGCTAACCTCCAGGTGTAGTGCAACAAGAAATTTTCTCTACAGTTTGTGTTGCATATTAGACTAATTACAGATATATTTCATCTTCCTCTGAACTTCGAGTCTTAGCGTATACTGAGATGTCAGGAGTATTACTCAAGCTGGGTAAATTTTTAAGTTTTGCCATTTAACTTACAGAATTTTTGGTACCAGAAGAGTTTTATGGTCATGAATGAAGAGACCTGATAAAACAAGCTGGGTTTCCAGGTCTCCAGAGGGACAGAAACAATTACTAGCAATCTTTTCAGCATACTGCTGCTGCTGTCTCTTAACCTGCATCAACATTGCTGCTATGACCCCAGCCTTTCCTGAGGGAACAGCGTTTCAGTTATAGTGAATTAACAATACTGGAAATGGCACCGTGACCTAGGCAGAGAAACGACACTGTTTCTGTTGTTATCTGCAACAGTTTAAAAGACTGTAATACAAAATTATACAGCAGCTGTGCCCTTACAAACTACCATGCCCAGCTGGTGGACGCTTTATCCAAATTAAACCTGGTGGGAGGGAATAGAGAGAACACTGAAGTTTAAGGAGAGAGCAATACATACTCTGTGCAGTGCGAGTTCAGATCTGTACTGTAACTGTGTTTCACTAGTTACTAAGATTTGCTATTTACAGGTCGCACCTGTTAAATAGGCTGAAGGATCTAGAACATTTTTGACTTTTTACAGTTTGAAAACTAAGGTGTCTGTGGTGGTTTGGATGTGTCCACTGATGATGACTCAACATTTAGACCTAATTCAGGAAAGGAAAATGAAGAGCAGAGGCTGACTGGGTTTAATCAACTCACTCTTTAAGGAGCAAATGGAATAAAATACTTGGTTTCATTTCTGTTTTCCTTCAGTAAATAGAACTCATAGATGCACATTTCTCTTTTGTCAAAGATTTTAAACTGTTCTTGAACTATGAGTCTCTTTCTGTGGGAAAGTAAGGCACAGAGTGGTGTAAAAAGCTTGCCAAGCAACCAGTGGCAGAGCCAAAGTCAGGATTCAGATTGCCTGCCCACCTGCCTTCCGTCTACCCTTGCTGCTGAGCATGTTACCCAATATGAGAGCTGTACAGATGGAAGAACAAACGAGCAAACAATGGAGTGAAATTAATTATAAGCAAAGTGAACAGGACCAGTACAAGAGTCTGAATAACAAAAACGCGAAAAAGAAACAGTAAAAAAATATAAAATAAAATTAGAGATTACAATAAAGAAGTAATTCCCATTTTAATATGACTGCTGATGGTGTGTTAATGATTTTCCTCATATACACAAGGCTTCGGTGCAAAACTCTGAATGAAACCATTCATGCTCTTCTGTGTATCGTTTACCAGAAGGTATCAGTGCTCCTTAGTTGAGGTGCTCCTTATTTTTGTTCATTTTGCTTGCCTGTTTTCACTGTGCATCATTTCAATGCTGGGGAAAGCATCAGCTTGACAGCTTCACAGGCTAATGTTCTTTTGTCGCAGAGAAGGGAAAGATGTGGAGGAAGCTTGCTACAACAGCACTCAGCTGCATGCCTCAGCTCAGCTCTGCCCTGAATGAACCCGCTGGCAAGGCTCCGGCCCCCTTTGCTTGCAGAGAGAGTCAGCTAGGGACAATGGCAATACTGGTTTCTGTGATGTTTTTCCTGCTAGAAACTGGACTCCAGCACAGTTCACATCATCCATCAGACTGTGTTAACATGGTAACAGTTTCTAGTCACTAATGACCTGGGCTAGATTTGACTGGGCAACAGACCACAATAAGAAAGCCTCCATTATCCATTACCAGCTCCTCTGAACCGTTCAAACCTCTGTAATGCTAGCAACAAAAGAGGCACTTTTTAAAATAGAGCTTCTCACAACTGACAGAGATGCAGTCGCCCCCACACACACCTTTTTCACTCACTGCACTGAACTGGCACTCCTTCAAGAGTTGAGAAGGGCCCAGAGCTGCTGATTCAAAGACATTTGGAACAATTGAAGGCTTTTGTTCCTTCCTGGCTTCTTGCTTCTTTCCTTGGCCTGCTCTGCCTGCCCATGCTGAACATCAATCAGCAGAGCAGTAGCACCTTTGCAAAGAAGTCCCGAGAATCTTAGCAAATACATTAACAAGCATGTTATAAAAAAACAAGGTTTCCACTACTCCATAGAATAAAAGCTGGTTTAGAACGGTGGAGCTAAGCAACAGACAGGGTCAAAGGGCCAGGGATCAATAAAGGTATACAACCTTGTCTGAACTACAGCAGACACAGAGGTGTGTCTTTCAGAAAAGACTTCTGAACGATCCACATAGTGTGCCCACAGCCTATTTTCAAAGACATCTGCTTACATCAAATACCCCTGGAAAAATTGGCACAAGGAAATTGCCAGAATCAGTTGCTATTTGCACTTGCAGAGAACTGCATCTTATCAAAGTGGTTGTGATCAAGCCAAAGCATTTCTCAAAAAAAGGCAGTTGTATTTTTATTCAAGTCTCTGCAGTCTTACAATCAATGGGTATTTGATGTTCAGTGCCATCTTGGAATGAGTAACAGCTCAAACGTTTATTATGAATTAGTTATGAACCTGTGGTTAGGACCAGCCTAAGTGAGCAAATAGAAAAAAATGATTTGATTTCAACAAATTCAAGTCTCCCTCTTTGCTGGTCTGATTAAACTGGATCATCTCAATCTTTAGTACCTATTGAATAGCTGGGAATCTGTTTCTTTTGCAACCTGTCAGTTTGACAGCTACGTTTAAAAAAGGAGCTGTTTTCCTGATGATTACCATATGAAGCTCTAAATGACTGAGGATGTCGTCTTTCCATTTCAGCAAGCAAATGTTGTATTTACCGTTTATTAACATTTTCAAGGTCAATATAACAGGATATTACCTACAATTGTTTAAAATAAATATAATATTTTAAATTGAAAATAAATACAATGGTTTTAAGATGGCTGGTCAAATTCTGCAGCTACATTGATAAAATCCTAAACAATTCCATTCATTTAATAAAATTCATTGCAGTCTCAAGTAACAGGGAAGAGAATTTACTTTTTTTATGCATTGCTAAAACAAAAAGAGAAAACAAAAGTATTCAGTAGTGCTAATAGGAACCAAATACTGTCTCCATTTGGATGAGGCATACTGCAATAAAAAGATATTTAATTTTTTAAGCCTAAGTCATGTTCAACTATCGCTGTTCAACAAGCATGGTAGGCCTCTCAGAGCAACTATGAAAAGAGATTTGACTGTTGCTTGGATTTCTTCAAGTTTCCTGCTAGATCCCACCGCAACATGAAACTGAGGAGTTGAGTGATAGACCTGGCACAATGACCTCATTGATCTCTCAATTATTTCTGCTTGAAGAAAGAAAAATAAAGATAGCAAAAGGAACTGGAGAAAGAGGGCTATACTGGCTTGTGTGCGCACTGTAGAAATTACTAGCTGAGGTAAAGAACATCAAATGGGATAATGTCCCTGCATGATTATCTTCAGACTACTCTGATTAGTGACAAATAGTAGAGGGCTGGAGATCTATACAAATGTCATTAGACCAAGGGCTGTAATATAATTTAGTGACATGGCTACAGTGATAGCTGGTTCCCTTTGCACAGCAAAACATATGGTGTTTTAGCACTGTAGATTCACTACTGTGTTACAAAGCAAGCATCCAACATAAACGTGTGTTTGTACAAGTAGGCAAGCAAGGGGTTGATGCTTATTTGCATTACTGTGTATTAAACTGATGACTTAAATTGGCAGTGAGTCAGGTCCTAGGACAAAACGTACTTCCAAACACTGCAACAGTGCAATGCGGTTTGATCTTTCCAGCACACAAAGATTAATTCCTTTTCCCACTATTCCTGTTCACCTTGCTTCATCTTTGACTCTCACAGGCCAGGCTGTCACTGGCTTCTTTAGGTGGCATCTGCTGGGGTTGCTTTCTGCAGCAGCAGCAGGCAGAGTCTCTGCTGCAGTTTTGTTTCAGGGGATCACAGGTGACAAACGTATTGGTTGGGCTCCAGCTGCCCATGCTAGTTCTCAGATTGCTTTTTCTGGCTATCTGTTGGACAGTCCTCATCCCATAATAGGGCAATTTTTAACTCTTCTCTCTAGGGAAGTAGCGAGAAATAAAACTTCTTTGGGATAATGAAAGATAATATTGCTTGTAATACCATAAAACTTTTGGGGCTGTTTTTGTAATCTTAATTATATCCTAATTAATTTAACCCAGTGGTCTATGTGATATAGCAGCATCTCATCTATTTCAGGGCCTCACAAGAGGAAAGCCAGAAAAAAGTCTGTAGGAAATTGCCCCAGTCCTTCTGTACTCTTCCACCAGTAAAGAATGACAGATCCTCTTTGACGACTGGAGGAGTCTGGGTATGTTCAGTGCAGCAACCTAAAGGCATTCATAAGCAAATGAATATTTGTTATTAAATGATACAGTTTTATGAATAACTTACATTAGACAATCATTTCCAACTAATTTCCAATCATCAATAAAATCAACCCCAAAAGACATTCTTAGTAAGTATATAGGACAGAATGAAGTTAACTATTTGAAGTCTTGGTTTTCAGATTCATATTGGTGATTAGGTTCTTTGTAGACTAACTGCAGCTGATCTCTTTTTTAGCATTTTAAAGTATGCCTGTCGTCATTAATCTGCAAAGCATGTGAATGCAATTTTCTGTTTTACAGCCCTGATTTAATTTCATTTGTAAAAGCTAGGAAACAAATTTAGCAGTACCATAAAACTGATGAGCAGGGTCCTGAAATATAGTGCACAAAAGCATATTCCCTCTAACTTCTATCTTCTGGAGGACATAATGCAGTTACTGTTTGCCTTCTTTCATGGTCATATTGTTCATACCAGTGGGAGGACACTCGCTCATGACATATGACTGGCAAAACATCAGCATGCATTGAAAACAGATACTCTGCAACAGTCTTCAGACACTCTGCATCTAAGCAGAGATGAATGGAATGAAAATATTCTTAGCCTAAGATAGGAAAGTGGGGAGATGGTTCATAGGCTGAAGCACTTCCTTGAAGGCCTTCACAACATAAATAGTAAATTGTGTAACTGCTACACTTGAACTGATTGGCAAAGCAAGGAACTAAATCCGCAGCACTAGTTTTGAGTGATCATTTAACAAAATGCTATTTCTGTGAACATGTTTTTTCTACAGTATTTGTAAATTCACAAAGGAAAGAGAGAGTTTATGCACAGAAGACAGTATTGTGCTTTCTGTTTATTCTGGACACAAAATAAGACCCAGAGCTTCCTCTAAGAGCCTGCTGAGAACATAGACTAAAAGAAAGCCTCCAAGAGGAAGTACTGAAAAGCAAACAGGCAGTGCAAGCAATGCTGCTGAGACTCATGACAGAAAGTCAGTCAGTGTGTCAAGAGTTTTGGTTAGTACCTTGAACATAAGCCTGGGAGACAGAAACCGCCATGTAATTTTTTCTGCAACACTTACTTACAAATTAAACTCTTTGTCTTTTTTACTTTTTGATAAAGAGGAAATAATTCATTTCCAGGAATATAATTGGCTTTAATTCACTTGGATCAAGCTCTTTCTTTTTCCTTTTCCCCTCTGATTCAGTGCTTGACTCAGAACTGTCGTTCTTACAGCTTTTGTCATACTATACCACACTTCCCAGTGGTTTTTACTTCTGCAGTCTGGAGGCACTCTTTGTTCGTATAGTCCCAGTGCTTACTAAGGCTTTTCTTTTCATGTCCTTTGACATTTATTTCCTTGTGTCTTACACATGAGCCAAATCTTCCAATGAATTTGCAAACGTGCAGGATCAGCAACTAAAACAGTTTATTCGTTCTTCAGGGTTCTCTGTGTTCACAGGGGAAAAGGATGCCTATATGCAAACACTGCATTGCTAGGTTTCATCTTCACAAAAAGGAAGCTTAGAGAGGAAGGAAGGCACAACAGTGCAAAGTTTACGATTAAAAAACAAAAAAACAGCCTGAGAGGCTGGTGGTTACAGATGGAGTTACAGGACACCGTTCTTACATGTTTCTTGAAATACATCAAAAGACTCCTTCACTGGGTTGGCAGAGTGTCAGCAGTAATAGCTGATTCCAGCATGTTGTCAGAATAATATGTATCTTTGGACATATTTTTGAGACATCTTTCAACTTGGATATCTATGCTACATTTACACTTAGGAACCTGAATTGTCTAATGGCCTGGCACCTCAGGCTGGAAAACACTGTCTGTTCCCATTTACTTCAGCTTTGGTATCTGCATCAGAGAATGCTGTCCTGGCATGAGAGAAAATGTAATGTATTCAATTTATGTCCTGCATAAAAGCTGGGATCAGCATCAACAACTAGACCAAATCTGAAGCTTTAATTCAAACCAAAAGCACTGCTGACAACACTATTTCTCTGAATTAGGACTCCATCTTACACACTTACATATTAGACAACCTTCAAACTTCACGTTAATGCAGATGTCCCTTTTCTGATGTCAGAAATTTCATGGCAAGTATTCTTGGTGATGAGGCAGGATTTGACATGATCTAACTATCCTATTGTGAAAATTCATGTTGAGACAGTGCCATTAATATATTCTTATGCAATAGAATGAAAATCTCCTCTTGTTTTCTATCTATCTGCTGTGCACATATAGTACAGAGCTATTGCTATAGACTCATGTATTTTCCAGCCAGAAAGATTATTCTAATCTTTTAGTCTGACATTTTAGAGCAATAGTCAACCATATTCCCTAAGTAGTTCATATATCAGATCCTTTAACTTGTCAGTGTTAATTCGAATTTCATGCGTGAAGACGAGCCCTCGATTACTGTGCATGAGAAACATCACGTTTCTTGTCTAGATATGCTAATGTTTAATGACCCACACTAACAGGCATCATATGCCTCATTTCCAGTCTGAATCTATCTCAACTCAGCTTCCTGCTATTGGACCTAAATACTTCCCAGGCATATATTTTGTTGAATTGTCCATTGTTTCCATGTGATCTAGCTTGGGTTATGTAAAACTGATAAATATGTAATTCCGCAAGTGTTTTAAGACTTTTACCCTAATTTTATTGATTATTTAAGTCCACCATCCTTAGATTTTCCACAAAAACCCAAAAGGTAGATCCATTCACAGTTATTTACATAGTCCACTTTTCTACGTTGCTTCTACTTACACTGAGATAACTTCCATAGACAGCAGGTCCATTTGCACACAAGAAGCATTGCACAAGGGTCTGAAGGCTCAGCTAAAGTCAGAAGACCTAAGGCTCAGGTAGATCTGCCTCTCAGTGAGAGTTATTTCGTACACGTCTTTGTTTAACCTTGAAAACAGAACGTGCAAGCTGGTGCCATCACCTATATATGATGCAGTAAGTGTATGCCACATCAGCACTACTTTGCCAACATTCCAACAGGAAATTATATTTTGTAGGGGATATTTTACTCTATTGGCATTAAAATCAGTATACTGGTGAAAGCATTAAGCAGACAGAGTCTGCCAGAAGATCTCAGTTGTTCGTGCTTTTGCATGTGCCTTTATCCCTGATGGTATCCCCCAAACAAAAAGAGAATAATATTTATATGAATAAATCACTCTAAATTCAGATGAATGCATGCTAAAGCAATGAGATGCTCTGGGATACTGAAACAGCTTGTGAATGGAAAAATCATTCGCTAGTACAAAATAAGGGCATTGCTACATTGTCTGCGGGAGATAACAACATTCAGCCTTCTGGGAGATACAGCAAAGAAAATTCAATGCAGCAGGGAATCTTTCTAAACAAGAAGTTGGCCACTTGCTAAAAACTGTATACATTTTATGTTGTAAAAACTTCTCTGTATTTCTATTTCTTTAGATGCTACTCCTTCAGGTAGTTTTAAGGAGATACCTAAAAACATTCCTCTTCCTAAAAAAACCAAAAACCAAAAAACCTTAACCTCACAAAACCTGCATAGATGAAATATTCATCAATAAAAGTTTTTATTATGCTATGTTATATTCTATTACATTACATTTTGCCCCTCCAGCCACCAGCACTGAATACAGAATTTCTTCCATCTATTTTTTTTTTCTTCTTTTTTTGTGCCTGTTTTGCAGACTGAAGAAAATGACTGTAAATCAGTTTGCATTCAAAACACCACACTTGCAACTAAAAGGACAGGATATTATACCATTAAAAATGAGATTCAGTACGATGGTAAAAATTTTGTGACTGACAGCAGAACACCTTTTGAATCATAAATCCTCATCTTTAAAGGACAAAAAGGACTATCACAATCACAGTCTGAATTCCTACATAAAAGAGACAATGTAATTTCACACAATAATTCCTACAGCAGTCCCCTTCCTTCTGATCTGCAAAAAACTTCCACTTTACATGTAACACCCCGCAAGCAAAGGACTCAGGGATTCTTCATCTTTACCCATGACAATTATCAGATTTACAAAAAGCATTATCAGCAAAAAGGCAGAATCAAATCCTTGGCTCCAAACAACCTTGAACACAGATGAATCAGCACAAGAAAATAATGATGGGATGGAAATATCTTTTAGAGACATCTTCCTTTACAGGATGAACACAGGGTAAAATCAAACTATTTTATACTTCACAAAGTTCCTGTAATTGGATCTTGTAAAATGGATAATTACTGTAATGGATCTGTTGCTTCCTTAGCATGCACTCTGATAACCTGCAGTACAACATCCATCAAGCAATTCATTCCCTGTGGGAAAGGCTCCTGCAAGTGGTTTACAGAGACATGAGTCAGGCTCTGTAGGATCAGCAGACTTGTGTTTATAGCTTGTGTACTGGCTGCAAAGAGGATACCAGGCAGTTTGGGCCCAGGGTGCAAAAACTGGAGGGAGAACAGGCTGTTCTCCCTGATAAGGGGACAAGTGCTAGTTACAAGAGATTTCTGATGTTTCTGAATCACCGTAAAGCTGAGTCCAAAGGCGCGAAGAAAAGATTATACTTTGGCCCATTTGATTAGCATTTGCAGCTTGAAATAAGAATCTCTGCCACTTGTCTGGAAGAGTCATAACTTCATATTTCTACCCCTGCCTGCCCTAAGACAGTAAGTTAAGAAGTGTAGAAAAGACTGTTACAAGTAGATCAGGTTAGAAAATCATCTCACAGCACTGATAATCCTAGTTGAACATTTCTGTCCATGGCCTAATTAGTATAAACAGCACAGGATGAGATTTTCCAAGGCTGTGAGACACCCAGTCCAACCTTAATCTTAACTTCCATGTTATATTGCTTCTGTATTCATATGTGTTTTCCTTATTAGATAAGCTTTTATTTGGAGCAGCTTAGTATCTGAAACACCTTGCTAGTACCACAGAAACATTAAACAGAAATACATTACGGAACTGGAATTAAGATAAAGCCTGAAAATGTGACCTTTGTCTTCAATCCTGTCTTAGCTCTTAAATCATGGCCTAAAGGTCATAATTGGTGTCAAAAGAATTTGCACCAAATAGCCCCAAAACACATGCAGAGCAGGATACTTTCCTGAACTCGGAGACTGGAGGCACCTTTTACACCCGCATATAGCTGTCAGTTTACATTATTTCTTAGCCTTTGAACACTTCATTTTATAGTATGAATATTGCTTTGTGTTTGAATTTTTAGTTGAACAGTGATTACACTGGCAGTAACACTGACATCCTCATGCTATGAATCCCACAGCTACATTTACATTAAGAACTGCAAAACACAGATTACTCAGATCAGATAACCTAACCAGTGCGAAATAAACACAAAAAAACTCACTTACCATGACAGTTTTGGAATTGCACCAGGGATGAACTTGTCTTCGTGGGCTTTCCCAGCTTATGAGTCCTTAGGGCATCATCTGCAACATTTGTCAGGACTGCAGCCCAGTGTTGTCCTTGCATTCGAACAAAAGAGGCCCTCAGCTGAGCTCTGTCTCTTTACCTTCCCATTCACTGGTGGTTTAAACAGACATTTGATTTTTCTATTCTATGTTTGCCTGTAATTATTTTTAGCAGATAATAACTGACACCCTAGAGAGCATGATGTCATCACACTTCGCACCTACGGAGCTCTCGAAAGTCAAAACCAGACAGCAGCAGCTGTCATCACGGTGAGCTGGCTCATTAGGAAAGGGTGAGGGAGTGACACCACGAGATCCGAGTTCAAAAGATCAAACAGAAGGAAGTTCAGTAGGATCTCAGAAAAATGATAGTTCTTTCTTTTGTAAGTAATCTGCAGACCAGATTTGAAACATGGTATGTATTTTCTAAGGCTGCTGAATACTCTTAATGGTACTACAACAACCACAACCACCCCATGCAACACTACAGGCTTGAGGAAGAGTGGCTAGAAAGCTGCTCGATAGAAAAGGACCCAGGGATGCTGATTGATGGAGTTGAATATAAGCCAGCTTATGCTCAGGCAGCCAAGAAGGCCAATGGCATTCTGGCCTGTATCAGAAACTGTGAGGCCAGCAGGGCCAGGAAAGTGATCATTCCCCTGGGCAGTGCTGGGCACTGGTGAGTCCACACTTTGAATCCTCTGTTCAGTTCTGGGCCCCTCATTACAAGAGAGACATTGAGGTGCTGGAGCAGGTCCAGAGAAGGGCAATGGAGCTGGTGAAGGGCCTGAAGCACAAGTCTTATGAGGAACGGCTGAGGGACCTGGGGTTGCTCAGCCTGGAGAAGAGAAGGCTCAGGGGGCCACGAGGATGATCAGGGGCTGGAGCACCTCCCGTATGAAGACAGGCTGAGAAAGCTGGGGCTGTTCAGCCTGGAGAAGAGAAGCCGTGTGGAGACCTCATAGCAGCCTTTCAGTATCTGAAGGGGGTCTACAAGGATGCTGGGGAGGTACTCTTCACCAGCGACTGTAGCGATAGGACAAGCAGTAATGAGTTTAAACTTAAAAAGGAGAAGTTCAGGTTAGATATAAGGAAGAAGTTCTTCACTGTGAGGGTGGTGAGCTACTGGAAAAGGCTGCCCCAAAAAGTGGTAAATGCTTCGTCCCTGGCAGTGTTCAAGGCCAGGTTGGACAGAGCCTTGGGTGACATGGTCTAGGGTGAGGTGTGGGGGTTGAGCTCTCCTTCCAAGAAATAACTGATAGGACATGAGGTAATGGCCTCAAGCTGCGCCAGGGGAGGTTCTGATTGGATATTAGGAAAAATCTCTTTACAGAGAGGGTGATCAAACACTGAAACAGCCTTCCCAGGGAAGTGGTGGAATCACCATCTCTGTTCAAAATCACTGTAGATGAGGCCCTTAGTGACATGGGTTAGTGGTGGACTTGGCAGTCCTGGGGTAAAGGCTGGACTTGATAGTCTTAAAGGTCTTTTCCAACCTGGTTGATTCTATGACTGTATAATAAAAATATAGTCTTACTGGCAAACACCTTGTCAATGTTACGTGGAAATGTTTTGCAGATTTCTGGAATTAACACCAGTCAACTATCCCCATCACAAAAGAAAACCTCTGAACAAGTTGTGAACAGTTGACACTGAACCTATCCATTTATCAATATTTGCTCTCAGTATATTTTAGTTCATTGTCCTGGAAAACTCCATTTGGTTTGGTATATGAGGCATTTCTAATTTCCCTTCAAAAGATGCAGCTTCTTTCACTTTCTCATCCTGTAGCTCTCTTATTTGTCTGAAGATGGCTAAACACAACTGTAGAAATACTTCAGAGGAGTCAACACTCCTTGCAGGATGGTATTTAATTCTACCTGTTAAAAAAACTCTCACCTTCCAGGACTGCATTATCTTTTCTACCATAATTATGTTCCATTTTCTAAACGTATTCATTCTTCCACTTACAAATACATTCAGATTTGTTTCCACCTCTGTTAGTTGCAGTTCATAAACCCCCAACTTATAGATGAAGTTATTATTGAACCCAAAGTGTATGGCTTCATACAGTATGCTACTTACTTATATGACATCACCAGCAAGTTAGTAAAGAAGTTAGTCCAATTCTTTTTGGACAAGACCCTGTCTTCCTCAGAATTGGCACTACCTCACAACTTCTCTTATCTAGGGATTTCACCTCAACACACCAGTAAATGTATTAAATACAACAGGTCCCCAGGCTAACCCCAGAGAAACATCACTAGTAATGTTTGTCCGGCCTTGTCACTTTCTTTTGAATATTACTTTTAGTCAGCACTTTAGCCAGCTCACAGTTCCTGTGTTCATCACCATAATTCCCAAATCAAGAACAATTTCCTGTGGGATATCAGTTACTGGAATTTAAGTGGATGAAGACCACTTTAATTGCTCCTAAAAAAACCAATTACCATATTGAAATATGTTGAGCATTACAATCTACCTTTGATAAAACAATGTTTTGATTTATCCTAAAATAGGTCCACACTTGCTATTTGCCAGTCATAGGAAAAAAAACCCCAACAAACTAACTTCCCAAAGAAGCCAAACAAAACAAACAAAAAACCAGACTCACTACAAACCCCACATTACTGCAGTTTCATCAGCATTCTGGAAATTACCTGCATCACCTAAACTTGTTTTGCCAGGAAGCTTTGCTGTCATGCCAGCAGCTGTAATTTATAGTGTATCATCATAATTTGCATGATAGAATTATCACTGATCTCACCAACTATACTAATAACTGAGACTTAACATTCATTTGATATGTGGGTCATAGCTACCAAACTGTTAATCAGTATCCTGGCCTTTGTATGAGGTGTCCCACTTCATTCTTACTTGACACCAACTCTACATTTTATATGCAGTACAATACACCTTCTTTTGTATGTGTACACAAGTTGTAACAGTTGCTTTATGCAAATGACAAGTACCAATACAGTGACCTAACCAGGAATACCAATTACTAAAGAAATTGTGTGTGTTATTTTCATTTATGAATATCCTTTCATTAACACTTATCTTTTTTCTCCCTATACACACTTGACACCTTGATCACCTGGAATCTCACCCACATGGCTGAAATTAATGTGAA
Organism: Coracopsis vasa; assembly: GCA_026283785.1. Taxonomy (NCBI): domain Eukaryota; kingdom Metazoa; phylum Chordata; class Aves; order Psittaciformes; family Psittacidae; genus Coracopsis; species Coracopsis vasa. Next base: position 1,064 of record JANHGB010014272.1, on the reverse strand, counting down.
GCATTTTCTTCTCCATGAAGAATTAAATAATTAAAATTTACATTGGATTTTGTTCATTCTTAACTACCGGACGGTAATCTCTGAAGGCAAAAAAATCTAAACAAGGATGTTCTAAATCTCCTTAGCATGTTGGGCGCAGTCTCTCAAAGGCCAAGATTAAAAGGGTCTTTTCAAGTATCAAAAATGAAGTCCTCTAGAGAATCACGCTGTGCTTCTTTTGCCCATTCCTTTGAAAGGCTGTATCAGGAAACCTCCTGTTATCAGTCATATGAAAAATACCAACTAGACCTCAAAGCTGAGCTGACGCCAGAGGGACATTTAAAGGGTCTGTCTAAATGCAGCTGAAAGGCTTGCTACAAGCCACACTGTAGGAGCAGTCACATCACATAAGAACAGGGGAATTGCTGGCACCAGAAATAACGGGATGACACAGTAGTAGGCCTGGAGATGTGGAAGCATGGTGCTCAGCAAGAGTTTTGCTCAGAGAAGAACATGTTTGTAACTATGATTACTTATTCTCTACTCACAGTCAAAAAGTACAAAAAAAAAAAAAGACTTAAAAGAACAGTATAGCTTAACAACGGTGCAACGAGTAGACTTATAAGTGTGTCTGTCTTCTTTGGCATTGGAAGAATTCAGCACCAACACAGATAAATTACATGAATTTTAAGGACTTGGATTAATTCATTGTTTATAAATACATATCAGGGAAACAGAAATTTTCTCTCCACAAAACACGCATCCGAACAGTGTTAGTGTATTTTTCCATTGAATTCATGGCATTTCTCAGCCACAAGGTTGAGGATATTTTGTGTGCCTAAGTATAATTCTCCAAAATCATTTATTAAAGTAGTTACATTTAGAAGTTAAAGTCTACTTGCTAGAATTTTAAAATGCATTTCCCTTTAGCTGTCTTTGCTACCACTTTGCTCATTTCTTACAAATGCTTGAGCGGTTCACTGAACAAGTCTTGCTTTACATCTTTGTCAGTGACAGGGACAGTGGGATTGAGTGCACCCTCAGCAAGTTTGTCGATGACACCAAGCTGTGTGGTTCGGTTGATA
>JANHGB010014270.1:10225-34516 GCA_026283785.1 Coracopsis vasa | reverse complement strand
GTGGTGAGGCACTGGAATGGGTTGCCCAGGGAAGTTGTGAATGCTCCATCCCTGGCAGTGTTCAAGTCCAGGTTGGACAGAGCCTTGGGTGACTTGGTTTAGTGTGAGGTGTCCCTGCCCATGGCAGGGGGGTTGGAACTAAACGATTTTAAGATCCTTTCCAACCCTAACTATTCTATGATTCTATGATTCATATTACTTGGAGCAGCAATCCTTTTGATTCCTTTCAAAGATGGCCTAGCCAGCCATGGCTGTCATTCCTGAGGTGCTCAGAATCAGTCCTGTGGCTTTGACAGAGATAATACCTTGGACTTGCTTTCCTTTCTTTCTCCTCTAGTCATTTCTTCAGAAATCTCTTCCTTCTGACTTACATTTATAGAGTGGAACCATATAGGCCAGGGCAACTGATCTACTGTAGTAATTTTAATTAACAATTAGATATAGCTTGTTCTCTCAAGATGAAAATATTTCCATTATGACTAAATCTCTATTCTAGAAAAAGGTTAAAATATTATGGATCATATTCTGAACCATCACTCAAGGGAGTAACAGAAAATCAGGTGTTTAACAGTAAATCTTCCAACAAAGCAAAAATATGCAGCATGTCAGTGGAACAGGAGCACAGATTCCCATGAACCACATCAAACTTAGTATTCCACTTCATTTTTCATCTCCTGTTCCAGGGCCAGGTATCTCCAGACAAAACCAGCTTGCTTATGTATTCCCCTGAAACGTATATGGAGAATGATCCTCTTCTATGTGGAAATGGAAGACAACAAATACGTTTGCTTAAAAGGAAAAAAAAAAAGTCCTACCAAAACTCCATTTCTCTCTGTTACAGATTCATTTCTTACATGGCTGGGTGGCCATGTGGAATTCTATGTTGTGTGTTTTATTATTTCTTTCCCAAATTGTGTCTGTACTATTTCAGCTATTAGCAGTTGACTGCAAGTTAGAGTTGGTACCATACAAACCAGGCTTTGCATCTGAGTTTAAATTCAGTACTAGTTGAGAAGTGTATTATACAGAAGTCAGCTAATCCCATTTCACTTTCACCATGTTTCTAGATGTCTGGCTGAAGATTAAAACATTCATGAAAGCAGCTATAGAGCTTAGCAATCAAGATACCACTAAACAAGTTTATTCCTGATCTGCTATACCATTAGAAAATTTGGGGGATTAGCGTACATTACATATGGTATATATTTGTCTTTATTTTCTACATACTTATTTGAAAGGTTAATGAAAATGCAGATGCAATGGTTCCTTTATACGGGTTTACCTTCCATGAGTGCCAGTTTTCAGGCTAATTGATTATGTCAGAAGCTCTATAAATATCAATAGCATATGGAAAGGTTAAGCCGAGGTCTCCACATAACTGGATTCATACTCTTTATTGATGGTACAGCCATTATCCAACCATAATGGAAGTGCTTTGAGTGTGAAATAGAATAGAACGTTAGCTAATTTTCACCAACAACTGACTGGAAAACTCAAACTGAGTGACTGACTTCTGCAAACTAATGAACAAAGGTATATGTGTAATGTACAAACCAAAATTAGAATTAAAAAAATCAAGGATAGTGTATGATAAAAGGTATGTCATCGTTATTTTACCAGTTGTAGTTTAGTACTATTTAGGATGCTCCTTATTTTCCTCTGAAATAAGTAGCAGACTGTGTTAGAATAACATCTTACAAATAATATTTGTAAAAATATTTTATTTGCACAGAGAAAATAGATAGGAACCAATTGCAATTCATTATACTGTTGCTTTGCTTTGATAATGAGTATACTTAGGCCTCAGAATGTATCTATGCTTTGCCATATGAATTTCCCTTAAATGTAGTATATAACAGCAATTAGAAAATACTGCCTTCTTTTGGTTTAGGAAGATTACTAGAGAGAATTTAGGGGAAAACCAGGTATAATCAATTCCATCTTTAACATCTGTTTCTAACTGCATGAAGCTTCATGTGAGAGTAAAATTCCTCTACCAGTGAAATCAATGGCAAAATTCCTATCAAGTTTATCCCAATTGATTGGACTATTCCTTTAGGGCCAGACTTCACCCTCCCTCTCACACTCCACATGATCTCACTCAAATCTGCGTTCAGGAAGATACACTTCACTGTGACTTCTGATTCTCAAAAAACTACTGTGTCGTCCAGTTGATGCACTTTATATCTATCTGTCTTGGAAATTAGTTTCTCCTACATTTGAGAAGTTATGAGTGACTTTAGGCTGGATTTACTTTTATTATTTGCTAAGCATTGTCCAGAGCAGCCTTTGAACTTCAGCAGCTAACCCCAGATGAGGTGACCTTGGTTAGATTGTTTGCATGAGAAGGATAAACTGCTGCAAGTTGTGATGTGCAGCCTGTTCCCCAGCCTGGTCTGGAGGTGACCCACACTGTTCCACCAGCAAACACCTTTGGTCACACTGTTGAGTGGAAAGAGTAGCTGATGAGTCAGTTCCAATAGTGGAAATCTGGGAAAACCTTGGTTATTGTATGGATTCTGATGCTTCCACATTCTTTCTGCCCAAATATTTATCAACCCTTTATAGCTGAAAAGGGGAGAATTTACAGTGAACACATAGGGAAAAAAGAGCCGTCTTTCCTACTACTAAGAGTAGTGGGGGAAAATCTTTTAGCTTTTGACATGAATATAATATGATATGCTTTATGATTGTCATCCAGACCAATCGAAAATGAAAGGTCAAATGCAACTCATTTTAGTTGTGTAAAGAACCCCACAAAGTCAGTTTGACTAATGTTCTTCAGGGAGAGAAATTTAGCTTTGAGCATTATCTGGAGCGAAAAAATGTAAAGCCATTGCTTTCTCGGAATTGCAGTTAAAGACACTAAAAAACGATTTACAAATGGCTTTGAATTCCTTCAGTGAAAAAAAAGTGCTAGAGTTTGTCTGAAGTAGCTGAAGAGTACATTAAGACCCAGATTTTCCTGAGGTCCAGGAAAGCGTTAATCCCAATAGTAAAACCATGCAATCTCAAGACAAATGATACAGTCCCTTGTAGACTGGTGCTTCATCCACCCTCTAAATGGAAGAAAGTTGCTGGAAAGCACATCTAAGAAACCAGACTACACAAATTATCTCTAAAAATAGCAGCATTAATAAAATGCTGTTTTATTAAATGCACTGCTGTTTTCCATTGAGAAATGTAAAGGTCATGAGAAAAGTCACTGCTTTTCCAAATTTTGAAAATAACATAAAGAGATTGCTATGACATGAATCCCATAATTTCTGAAAGCATCCCCAAATCCTCTTAAATAGATAATACAATGCCTATGTTATTGTGAGAATGCCCCTGCTTATGAACTGTGTTTAAATAACCTTGTACTACCCCAATTAGATTCACGACATACCTATATTGCAAAGGGCTGTTTTCTCTCTCAATTACTTGAAAGGGTTAGACAGACTGATAGATAGTATTAAATGCTAATGGGCCAGATCCTGCAGCCATTGCACTGTTTTCATGTTGTCATTCTGCAGGCATTGATTTCACTAGAGTGCTGAGGAAAACCCGAATATGAACATCAGTATGCAGCTCAATATTTTATGGGTTTTCTTGTCTTGGCTTTTAAAAATATTCTCCCCCTGCTATTCTTTAGCCAGAAGAGCAAAAAGAGCTAGTTCCATCCCTGACTTCAAAAAAAGGCTGAGTGACAGTACAGAGGCTTGAGGAAATACAAGTTTATATGTGGGCTTTTTTATCATCTCTAATGGCAAAATTAAAATTAGTTCCCAATTAAAAGAGAAAAGCACAAGTACAATCTGAGAACAGCAGATAAAGGGTGGCATGAAGGGAAGATTATTAAGCAGCACAGTATAACAGGACCCCAGGTGCAGAAGGGCCTCATTATACTCACATTCTTGTGCTGCAACATACAGACGTACAGTAAACCAAAAAAAAAATATTCCAAAGGACAGTTTTACACAGTGTCTACACTTGAGATGAGTACATGTTTTTTGAAGACAGACCGTAACAACTTGGTTTTTACTTCCAAAATACAGTGGCACATTAATTGCTTGATCAGCCAAATGAAACTAAATGTAATTAAGACTAGTGTGGGGTTAATTTGGTCCATAATTATGTTATATAAAGTAAATGAAAATTGTTTCCTTCCTAAATTGCAATTCATTACAATTACAGATATTAAAATAAGATACTATAAAATTACATGAAGCATGTACACATTAATAGCCATTAGTAATAGCTTGATATTTCTATCTAAGCAACAGTTTATTAGAATGCCAAAAGGTTATATTTGACAACTCACATGACTGATTTTTTTCCTCATCCTTTTTGCTTCTCTAAGAAATTCAGTCTTACTACACACATAACATATGCCATGTCATATTTAAGCATGTTAGGCAGATTAGTTTTAGTTTTAGATTTGCTTTAACAATAATATTTACTATTCATTAAAATACTTAAGGTTGATGGCTGTATTTCTGGAATGAACTACAGCAACCCCAGAGCTTCAAGAGGAAGCCAGTGCTGCCTCTTCCAGCACAATACAGTGCTTTGTTCTGGGCACAAGAACTTCTTGGTTATAAGCAAATGCAGACTTAGGTCCTCTTGCCTTCAATTTAACTTAAGCATAAATTTAAAGATAAGTCCATGTTTAATGGTTTTGTTATGCTTTACTCGCTTTTTACAAGGACTTGAGTATTTTGTAGAACTGGAGCCACTGGCTCTATATGTGGAAATCAGTGGCAACAGTCATGGTATGCAGGGTCTGACCTGTGCTTCTTATGAGATGAAATGTGCCTAGGTATTTCTACAAAGACTTGCAAACTTCAGGATATCACATTTTGACCACTCTTATGAATTGATTTCCCACTGTTTCTTTTTCTGAAATTTTTCTTTTTGGGGACAGAAAGTACCTGGCAACAACATCTTAATATCAGGCACAGAGTGACGAATCAGCACTTTAGAAATCACAGCTTCCATGTGATTTTTGAGCTGGTGATGAATGATGGACACTGGAAATATATGTGGTGTTATCAGTTCTTGTATATGTCGGATACCAAGCTACAGACACAATGCTAATTTTTCATGCACCCAGGATATTCACTGAAATCAGTGAAGGAACAGAAAATGCAAGATGAGTCTTGTTACTAGGGTCCTGCTTCTTCAACTCCAATATGACAAAATTTAGTGTCAAAGACATGAAACCTGTAGCTGCATTGCACAGCTGGGTATCATACTTAACCACAAGGATTAGGAGGCAATCTTGTGATTTCTGAGCATCCTGAATTTCTGAAGTACTCAGTACTTGCAAGCTCAGGATCTTGTTATGCTCCTTGAAAAACTGAGCAAGTTTTATTCTAATGTTCTGCAATTGTTTTCTTCTTTCTACTACATGAAATAGTAAGGCATGCTTTGTTAAAGGAAGAAATCACTACTACTGCAGTGTCTTTTTACATGTTTTTAAAATAATTTTGTATGTACTAGTCCTAGATTTGCAAACTGAAAGTAAAATCTGTTTTAAGAATAAGCTCCGTATCTCTCTTACATTTATAGCAACTCAGACTAAGCACGTTTAGTTGCTAGAATCATGTTATTACCAGTGACAGTAAATATATTTGTATCTTAATCATTAATTCTGGTAATTGCGCATTTTATAAAAGTGGTTTATAAACTGATGATAATAGATCAGCACCCTACAGTGTTGGTTATACCTGCAAAAAACATTAATATGGTCCCATTTAATAAGCTGACCAATAATAACATTAGGTAGAATATTTTAATGATGATATCTTACTTTCAACAAACTAAGAGATATGTTTTGCAATATTTAATTGAGCAAATCTCCCAGTGGCTTCAGTGAAAGTTGTGCTTGATTAAGGAGTACAGCATTTCATCTTAATAATATTTTATCATTTATGCATGGAAATGTGGGGTGATAACAGTTATTAGCATTCCAGGTAAAGTAGCTCATGCAAATTGTTCTGCTATTAAATAGTGAATTGCATTGTATTTAATACCCCAAATAGTTATGTATATTTAACAGGAAAATGACAATAGAAAAAAAAGGATTTAGTTCAGATGTTGAGCTGCTATGTAAACCAATTATCTATCCTGAGGGAAACAGCTCTGTCTACAATTACTTAGGCTCTAGGGCCTATTACAAATCCTGGAGTGGGCTGTTGTTTCAGTTCTCAAGGGAATCTGCCACGTCACACTGGAAATAGTTGACAATAATTAGAAAGCCTGCTTCTGCCAGTACTGCACACATTTTTAATACCTTTCTAAGTGTTATGGGAGATAATATATAAGGTTTTTAGAATTCCAGTCAGGCTAAGGTGAGCCATGGAAAGGACAGCTACACAATAGCCCCAAACTGGACTGTGACAGCCTAATTATTGTGGCTTCATTATAAAACCTCTTTTTGCATAGGTCACCTGGGAAGTGTAATTAAAAATGCATTATTGGTGTATATTTTTATTGAAGCAATTAAATTAAAAAGCCAAAAAATAATTATTTGACGCACAAATAATAATGTTGGTCAACAGCATTATCTAAGAAAGAGAGAATATGTTAGTGGTTCATCATTAGCAGTAAATGTGTTAACTGGAATGCCGTTTGAAAAATGAGCCATAGAACAGCTTTTAAATACTCAGATTAAAGGATTTATAATGTCAAGTTTAACACAGAAATTATAGATAGTATTACATTGCCATGAATAATAGCACCTTTAATCTGACTTAGTAAAATAATTTGCTACACACGGTGTGCTTTTCACAATTAGGCAGCTATACATCTAATGTCTGTATCAGCCATACAGAGGGATACCAACACACATGTATGCACATCTATGGGGACATACACACATACATGTAGGAATATGAGGATTCTGTAAAACTGCACAGCTTCTGCTGCAGAAAAGCTTTTTACCAATACCTACCTCAAGCATGCAGATCTGAGGGAGCCCTGTGTAGCCACTGTTTCGATCTTCTTGTCATGGAGCCATAGGAATGCCCTGGAAGCTTGAGAAAATATGAGGGGATACCCTCAGGAAGGTGGTAGGATAACCATGCTCACAGCATAAGTTTCCTGGACACCAGTGTGTCCATGTCTACTGCCTGGCAAAGCTTTACTGTGCTTACACAAACTACCTGTACAACACATACATTGTAAAGCCAGTTCTTTCCAGAAATGCTTGGTTGATAGAGCATACGCTTGACAGTTAAGCCTTGTGCGATGAGATACATCCTGAGCACATCTTGTTGGCAGTACTACTCAGACTCTCCACAGGACGTGTGCAGTAGGATGGATGATTTTACACTATGCTCAATTTGCAGGCCATGAAGTTATCAGCAGATACACAAAGGACATATTTGAGACTCTCAAAGGCATTTGTTGTACAGAAACCATTTGTTGTTCCTCATCATTGCTTACCAAAACTGCACACACTGCTCAGGGTATTCATGTACCAGGGACTTACACTCTAGCACAGTGACATTTTCTATCTTTTATTCTTCTTCTGATAACTCCTAACTTTCTCCTTGCCTTTTGGTTGTCAATAGTATTGTGCTGGCATTGCCAAAGGACTCACAAATTTTAAGATCTCTTTCCTGAGATGAGAACATCTCCTCCTGTAGATATTCTTAAATCTATTTTCCTCCAAATTTTTACCCTTCATTTCATCTATTATTTTATTGTCAAATCATTCATAAGAGTTTTCTGTAACACTTTATACATAGATTTAATCCTGAATAATTCTCATCACCTGTAAACTTTGCTAACTCACTACTTAACATTTTCCAGATAATTTATAAATATATTGAACAGCAGAATCCCAAGAGAGATGACCAGAAGATTCTGCCAGTAATCATCCTTCTCTGTGAAAACTGACCACTCACTGTTCCCTTTTGTTTCCTTTCTTCTCACCAGCTGCTAATCCTGAGGAATACCTTCCCTTTAGCCCATGACTAATCTTCAAGTTTTTGTTTCTCTGAAAGTCTTTGGCAACAGATTTTGTTGACAGTCTGCAAAGATCCAGTCACACTGTGTCAGCTTGCTGTGTTATCCATACGCACACTGATGTGATCTAACTATAAAAGATTTTGGGGCATGACTGCTGTACAGAAGTTAATCTTGACCCTTCTTCTACTGATGTTTTGTTGTCATCTCTGTTTGTTTACCTGATGCAGAAATAAATTTCCAAGCCTGCAGTAACTAGGATCATTTGCACTTTAGTGAAGATCAATGGCACATTAATCACATTTTGTTTCTCTGCCTCTGTGGCTGCTTTAAACCAAAGCACCATTACTGTTTGATTTCACGTATGAGTTCTCAGGCAACTTCAATTGTTGAATTGAATACCACTTCACTTTAGCAATTTCCTCTTGTCCCCATCTGCTAAAATGTCCTAACATTTTGTCTGTTGTACTGATACCGCAATTGGTTAAAATTCCCTGGTTCATTGCCTCTCCAGACTGGCACTGCAAGATTTCTGATGTGTTTTTAGAGAGTAAAAATCCAGACAGGGTTGTTTGTTGGTTTTGTATTTTTTGTCTTGTTTTTGGTTTTTTGTTTGTTTATTTTTCCTATGGATTCTTTGAGTTCTCTTTTTACATTATCTTTACCCTTTTCCTCTCCCTCTCTCAATTAAACTTTCAGATTTGGTACAGAAACCACTTTCCCTTGGCCTGGTAAAACTTTGAGAACTTAGGGGTTACTGTAATTTTGGGAATTAATCTACTGTTTTGGGAGAAGGTTGCTTATTACTGATCACAGGCACAGACTTAAGTAGGCCAAGTTTCTTAATGAAAATATCCTTCATTGTGACTGTGTTAATCTCTTTCTTCAGGTGTATTTTATTCCACCCTAAATATTGCAATTTTCGCAATAAAAAATTTCCAGGCAAGAAATCATCTACAAAAAAGGCCATTCTGTGTGCTCAACACAGTAAATACAAATGTATTATGCAGTGACCTTCAAAATAGCAAGGCCTGATCCTCCTCTCAGTGAAGCCAAGGGAGCTTGCTGCTGGCTCTCTGCCTTACAATAGGACCCTGTTAGAGCTGAGCGCTGAAGCATTCTCATCAATAAACAAGATGTGACTCTTTTGTTACTGCGTTTGATTTGAAGACTTTTTCAACAATAATGAAGTATGTCTAATGGTTATATCCTCTCTAAAAATAATCTCTTCCAGACATTTCTCCCCCTCTTTCTCTCTCCATGTTATATATGTATGTATGCATGGATGTATGACTGTACTGGAACTAGAGATAAGTTTCTGCCCTTTTTAAATAATTTTCATTCCTAACACAAGAGCAGAACTTATGCCCCAATTTGAAAAAATGCCTAAACCTAAAAATGAATTAAATACACATAAAGTTCTGTTACTGGTCAGACCAAAACCCTAAGGGTTGCATTCTGTATTCAATTACACAAGTGTTACTCCTGTTGGAGTCAGGACTGGAGGGCAGAATTCAGCCTGAAATTGTAAACAAGAAAAATCTGAACTGAGCCTGTTCTTTCCTTAATATGCACTAGTATGTACCAAGATATTGCTGAAAATAAGGTCTCTTATTTGGGAAAAAGGGCAAGAAGAAAAAGAAAAATCAGTAAGCAACTGGGGAAAGATTTTTCCAGGATAGAATATGCTGTATAGATGATTTGGCGCAAAAAGTGAGGAAACCTCTGTTTTGAGACTCCCAAGCTGAGCTCGTTTTGACTTACTCCTTTCCACTGCGTCTTTCTCAGCCATGCATCTCTGGAGCTGCACCTCCTGTGCTGGTCTGCAGTTTCCTTACATTTTTCTGACACCAGACTCAGACCCACTACTTCCTTCACACCCACAAGCAGTGGGACAGCAAATGACAGTGATTTTCTTGCACTTGTTTCAAGGTTTGAAGCTTGCTGTGCTTTCCTCGTGAAAGTTGTGATTTTTTAAAAAGAGTGTTTTTCTTTCTCAGATGACATCCTCTCTATGCTCTAACCCAAGCTTGTAATCTCAGTTATAACCTCAGGGACTGCTTTTCTTTTTGGTGATGCTGTTGTCACATTTTTAAATACAGCAGAAATTTGAGCAGAGGGTGCACACAAAATGCAGGTGTGCCAGGAAGGTTTACATATTCGCAGTGCACCAAGTAGTGAGTCTGCTCTCTGCATGACTGGAGCTTGGGAAGCTTCTGTGGTTACATGGACACATGAGCCAGGCAAGTCTGTATGAGGCATCAACTGCTTGGTTTTAGAAAGCGGGTCTGAAACTGGAGGCAGAAGAATGTTTTGTTTCAAATAGTTATATGTGTAGCTAAGGTACAATTTAAAATAAAGCAGAAATTATATGAAAAACGGAGCCTAAGACAAGGCTGACATTCATTTAGTTGCCACAGAGGATGCTGTACAGACAGTTGCCATTTTAGTGCATGAGTGGTGTTCCTGTCTCGTAGAATGGAGCCATTGTTGGCAATGGTCATTCCTTGCGGCCAGACAAAGGGCAGCATGGGGGTGTAAGACGCCAAAAGGCAGTGCTGTGAAGAATGGGGGCTTCCAGGAGAAGGCTGTGCACAGCACCTACTCCATGCTGCTGCTGAAGATGCAGTGAGTGCTTCAGTGGAATTTTCTTGCGAGTTGTGGTGTAATGCGTTTTCCCATCTTTTGTCATCTCACATGTGAAGGGACATAGCTAATATATAATTTTCAAAAAACAATGTTATCTGAAGCTTAGCAGGGGTGTTAACAATGTTCAAGTGTGCTCATGAAAATTATTACTTCAGTTTGTCTGCATACACATTTGCAGCTGCAGTACAATTTAATGTTGCTGTTTTTAAAAGCCAGCTCTGGTAGAACTGAGATGTCTGATGGTCATCGCTGTCTCCCATGAGAAAAGCTTGGAAGACTTTATGACATGATATACTGCCTAGTTTACTTGGGATTAGGATCCCTCACAGAAAACACCATTGTCTCTCCCAGTGAAACTGTGACCTACGGGCCCAAATACCTCATCTGATCTCAGCTGCTATGATATCTTAGAAATAAATAGGACCTGTGCTAGCCATGCAGTGATCCTAATCTTTGAAATCTTTATACACCCAGCTTCATTCTGGCATTAGAGAGGGTCTGGTAATCATGCAAAAAATGTTAGCTATCTCTAATATGTGATAAAATTATAGTAAATGTAGAAATTGATGAAATGAGGAACAAAAGATTATGGGCATTGTTAGGCAGTGCACAGGTTCAGGGAATATGAACTTTTCTTTTTCAAAAGTTCTAAAACTACCCCTAAAAGTTTAACTGGCAGCAGGCATGAGCAGGCTCTAGTTCTGAGATTTTCTTCCTGGAAATAACTGGAAGAAAAATTGTTTCAAACAAGAGGTACCTATTAAATTACAAGTGAAGGGTTAATTTTTCATCTCTTAGGGAAGCAGTAAAGGCTAACTTTTTCCATTCTGCATTATATGTGGCATTATACATGTCAGCTGCAACCTATTTCTAATCCTAAATTCTGATAGTTTATTGCTGTTGTGGGAGATGAAGGATTTGGTCCTTGGTCTAGAGTTCCAGGTGTCTGAAAGATTTGCAAGACCTGTGCAAAAGGGAAAAATGATGCAAAGAATACGACATTTCTGGAAATATTTAGATTTTCGTCATCAGGGAAGAGGAATGGATGGTTCAGGTCATCTGCTGAACTGGCATTTCAGTGCTTGGGCAGGCAGAGAATCAAGCAGACAGACTTGTCAGAGTCATGGGTTAAGTTATTGCTTTGAAGTGTGGCACCATCATATAACTTACAGGCCTGTATAGATGCTTAGTTCTCTCCAGCTTACCTAAGCCTGCAGTTTTCATTCTCGGTTATTCTGGTCCTGTTTCTGAGCCTGGAGGCAACAGACAGCTTTGTCTTGTTTCAAACTTTGTGCAGTTGTTTAAGGAAGGAAGTGCAGTAGATCTACTGTAGAAGCTCACCTGGAGGTACAATCTTCCAGCTCCTGAACAAATCTGGTCACTTACTGATGCAAGTCTGCTCAGATGTAATGACTAGAGTCCTAGCTGCACAAAAGAGAGAAGTGCATACACAGAATTTCTTACTGTGTCTACTTAATAGAACTATCTTTTCCAGAAATCTTTTGCATTTTCTCTTTTCTTTTCAAACTCACATTTATGTGGATTTTAAGGCAAAAAGAAGTACTTAATTATCTATTCTAATCTCCTCATTTTCCTCATAAAATGAGAGAACTTCCCTGAATTAATTTCTGCTCTACTCTTACAACTGTGGTTGAACTGAATATATCTTTTAGAGAAATACCCGATCTTAACATTTTCTGGTGATGAAAAGTCCATTGCAATCCACAATGCTAGTTCACAATGCCTAATTACTCACATTGTTAAAAATACAAGCCTTGTGTCTAGTCTTAATTGTTCTCACTTCGGTTTCCAGGTGTTGGATCTTATCATACCATTCTGCTAGACTGAAGAACTGTGCATTTTTCAAAGTACTCTTCCCCATGTAGATAACTACAGATTTGAGAAAATCTGCTCTTTTGACCTTCTCTCTGATAACTTCAAAGTCCTACCTCTGCTGCCTTGGTAGCAATGCCCAGGTTCAGGTTTGAGCAAGTAGCTCAAGCCAAGTTGGTGGTTCTGTACTGTAGTCCCTTCTTTGACTCATCACTTAACTCTATACTTCATTGTGACAGTGGCAAACGCAAGTTTGCCAGCTGTCCAGCTGGCCTTTCTCACAACAGGGATGTTTGCACAGGGACAGACCTTGTGTAAAGATGTGCTTCTGAAGGCAAAGGGGAAGTATCTATGCTGTTCATTCCTGAACATGAGCATAAAATACAGCAACTTCCAGGCTCTAATTATGGAGATTTACTGGCCAGGGTGACATTTTGCAACTTATTTTTCTGCACCTATGTCTTGGGCTTACTCTTTTGTTGGCTTTGCAGCAGGAATATAGAGAAGGGACAAATTGCAATTATATATACAGTCAATAGTGGTGAAGCTCAAGACCATCAGATCTTCTAAGCTACCCTTTCTTAGACTAAGTAGTAGATTTATCCCAAACTAGACACAGAGACTGAGTCAACAAAAATATGGCATGGATGATCAAGACTGTGGATTCAAGTGTGAGCTGATCAAGTTAATAACGTAATTCTACCACCAGCGTTTTTAATCTCTGCATTCGTGTTTTGCAGCTTTCCAGTTTTAATTCTACCTCTTTTCTGAACCCTCTCTGATTTCTTAAAAAGCTTCCTTAAAGTGTGGACAGCAGTGTTGGATACAAACAGCAGATGCTCCAGTATCAAGGCAATGTAACCTTCAAATATTTTCCTTTTCAATTCACTAAATCATAACCCTACTCACAGCAGCCACAGTGGCTACTCAGAAAGAACACATATTCTGCTGTTTGCCATGAATATTTTTTCTTTTTTCTGAAATAGTAACTGAAAATCTTACAACCCAGAAACCCTTTCTTCTAAATATGATGTATGATTTTTATAGATGCACAGCCTTTCATTGTTGACATTGAAGAACCTATTTGACTGTGCTAGCTGTCTGTACAGTGCAGATCCTTTTATATGAGTGATCTCTTTTTATCTGTATTTATCACTTCTCAGTCTTTCCTTTAATATGAAAACTTTATCAGAAGTGATGTGACTAGATCCTTTCTACAGGTTATTAATAAAAATATGAAAATGTGAAGAAAAAATCCAGTGAGAACCTATTAGATGCCTGAGTAGTGATAGTTTCCCACTTACAAGTAGACTTCAAGAACCTTCAACTGATGGTGAACTTACATAAAATGTAAACCAGTTATTATATACAGTTCTAGATCCACAATTCAGATTTTCAAAAAAGCACATCAAATGCTTCAGGGATCTTATTAAATCAACAGTACTGCCTTTACCAAGCAAATTTTTTTTTTCATCAGATAGTTTTATAAGATCATTTTGCCATTAACTGCAGCTGATCAACATTCATTAAATTCTCCTGTTTAATTCTTCAAAACAAGAGGAGTTTCACCACATTACTGCTTGATAAAAGCAAGACTGTAGCTTGTAGTATTTTTGTGTACAATTTTTCATCATGGTAATGTCAAGCTCTATTAGCACTTATTGAAGTCTAAGCTAGGAATTATTGAAATCTTCTGCAATCAGGCTGAGAAGAAGCTTCTATATGGTCTGATTTCTTATTAAATATTTTTTAATAACCTGACATGGAGAGGACTTTGAGGTTTGTATGGCTTCTTCGAATACAGCAATAGTAGTTTATCTTTTAAATACAATTGCTTCATTCCTTATTCTTTGCTGAGATTTTCTTAGTGGCCTGAAGGTTCACCACTTAAGGTTGAAGTCCTACAGTTTTTGTGTAGAAACCATGGGTAATATTCTGAGTTCTTACACATTTAATTGTGCATCTCTGTGCTAAGCAAACCAAGCTACAGCCTTTGTTTCCTTTGAGTAATAGCATGATAATAAGTTAATGAAAAGCAGGATGGAGAAGGGTGTGAGGGAATATTAATGCTGGCTATGTATTTGAATGTACAGAATATTTATGTAATGCGAAACTATTTGCAGTAATGAATATTACTGGAATGCATATGACTTACCCTATGAAACTGTAACATAAGCATATACATACAGAGAAAGTGTGTGTGTATGTATGAGGAAGACCAAGCAGGAGAGCAGTGGGTGTAAGCCAGAATAGAAGGCAAAGCAAAGTGAGGTGCATGGCCAGGAAGGGGGAGTTGAGCCACTCTTTACCTGTCAGACCATGTCTCTGGGAAGTGCAAGTCGCTGGCATAGAAGAGTAGGGCGCATGGTCTCTTGGATTCAAACAGCTGTAGCTTACAAAACTTAGTGATCTTCCCTGAGAAAACAAACCATAAACATGTGAACTGTGTCCTTTTTTTCCTAGGGTGTTGGAAAGGTGGTAACTGTCACATGAGGATCTCAGGCCAGGCAGGGGAAAAGGAAGTGATGAGAACGAATCTCTGACCATCTGTCTTCATTTTCTGAATCTGTTGATGTGAATGCTTGACCTGAGCAGGTGACAAACATTTAAATAATGGCTCAGGGGTGCCAGTGATTTACTATTTCCCACTTCACTCCTACTGCTAGCTCTTGATGTGTGTTCTCATTCTACTTTTTAGCAATGGCCTCAGTCTGCTGCTGACTGGTTTGCCCAGTCCTGGATTTCTTCAGTCACCTGTGGTGGTTTGGCAAGAAATGCTGTAAGACAGAAGCTGTACCAAGCTTGGCAAATCAAACTCCACCACTACAGTTTGGCCCAGTTAAACTACCAGAGTTCAAGATAGAGCAAACAACTATGCTTGTAGTTTTTCTTTTTGTCTTATTGTTTTCATTATGTGTACCTTTCACATCTAGTCCCTTAGTCAAATCTGACACATCATGAGAAGCTGATGTCATTAATATGTGATGCATCTCTGTGTGCAACTGATAGGTTCATAGAGCTGTGTTAGAGGGGTCTACTGTATATCTCTAGCTCTGACCTTTTGCCTTAGGTCAGTATAATCCAACATATTACAAATGCATCAGAAGCCAGTAAATTCCACAGTTATTTCCATAGTAAAACAACTTCTGCTTGACTAGCGTGTCACTTCCTTGAAAGTATCTGGTTTTGATCTAAAGATACTAAGAGCTGGTATAGCTTGGAGAACAACTATGGTTTTGTTTTATAGGTAGATTCTTGCTCAGTTGAATTTGTCTGCTTGCAGTTGTAGCTTCTTGTTCAGTCTGTCTACACTACATTGAAGAGCTCTTTAGTGTCTGTTTTTCTCCCTATCATAAAATTTGTCACCTCAAACTATTGCATCCAGAACAAAAGCAATCACTAAAGGTAGGAAATGATTAACACCTTTGTTGCCACTCTCACCAGAAAACAAAAGATAAAATGAACATGGATATTCAAATCATAAAATCTGCTGGGCAGATGGAGGTGCTCCACATGGGGTGATGTCCTGCTCTTGGAAAGCTTGAAGGAATGTTGTCATGCTGAAAATTACTGGTAGTGAAACGAAGTGCTTTACTTTCAAAAGCAGGTTGCCTTGTAACTCTTAAATGCACAGAAGCGCCATATATATTTATAAATATTGTGTAAAATAATTCAGCAGTCTCGTATGGCTGGTATAATTTTAATTGCATGGTAAAACATGGGAATATTTCTAGAAGAAAAGATAGTTGGGAACACCTGCCTCCTTGTGTTCAGTGCACAAATTTGTTCATTTTCAATATGAACTGCTTATTGAGGAGTCTTAGCTGACAAGTCCAAGAACTGACCCTGACTTTACAATTTGATGAAACTATCGAGTTAATTTTTTTTTTTTTCCCCAGAATTATGCTAAGTCCTACAAAAATCATTAAAAAGTACCATCCCATACTTGTGGAAGAGAAAGTCATTTCAAAGCCTTTCCCAAAGATAGTAAACTTATCCGTGTAGTTTGCCTTGTCTAAACCAGGTTGGACGCAGCACTTCAGAATGTACTGTAGAAGCTAATCCTGTATGTTCATGGGGAAGGGCAAAGAATATTGCTGAGCTTTTGTTTTTATAGTTTTTCAGTATCACCATCAGGTCATGTAGGTCTTTGGAATGTCATGTTGTAAATCAAAAAAGAGAAAAAAATTAACCAAAATGTAATTTCTCAGATACCTCTTTATAATGAAGCACTGGCCAATGCCTGTAAATACACGAGACTGGAAACTCCCAACAGCTTCCACAGTCCCAGAGACAGGGCTGGACCTCATTGCTGGTCGCCTCGGTAACCAGTGGGGCCTCTGTGTCAATAAGAAATGGCCACAATTCCCACTTTTCCAGCATTCCTGTCATTTAAATGCCACCACCCAGCCTCAAACTGATCTCAGATGGAGCTGGGAACCTGTCAGGACATATCACTGCACTGCTGGAGGATGTGTTGGAGGATGAAGAGTTAATCTGATCAGGGACTTCAGGTGTTATGATTTATGTTTGTTCTCAGCTTGGCCAGAGTGACTGGAATGTCCACCACCACAAGCAAACAATAAACACATACATATATGTATGCACTAATAATATGTGCAACTTCTTCTTCTACTATGTACAGTACAAATTGTTAAAGGCGCTGACTGGAATACAGTAAAATGTATTTTTTTTTAACCTATAAAAGGCTAAATATGATTTTTTGTTTGTGGTTTTGTTTTTTGTTTGTTTGGGGTTTTTTTACCACTGTTTTAAGAACTTTTCACAGTCAAATCTGCAGCTCCACATACTGCAGACGTGCGTTTTCTCAGTCTGACCACTTTGCATGGAAAATAAACTCCTAAGTAACTTGGTTCTGGTTGAACAATAAGAGCTTGTTAAAAATGAAAATCATCCTGCTGAGAAATGCAAAGCAAAAGGCACATAAGGAATGCACAGCAGTTCACTGAGGGCTGGGCTGCATGTGGCAAGCAGCTCTAATGCAGAAGGAGGAGCGGTCCTTCCCATGGGAGCAAGTTCTGACTCAGAAACCTTCCTGTGCCCAGAAGGAATTTATTCTGCGGTAGGAGTGCACACAGTGTTGATTGCATCTCCCTATCTTCTCTAGCCATTGCACCCTGTCAGCTCCCCAGGGAGGGATGCCTTCTCTCCATCTTCTGCCTGATGGGGAGAAGGCATCCCTCAAGTTTTACACTTTTGCCCTTTACGTTTGGGCACATGTGTAAAACTTGACTACACGTTAGGCAGGATCACAGCCGTTCTTGAGAAATATGTCTCTCAAATGCCAAAATAGACATTATAGATACGTAAAAAACCAAGGGAGCACAGCAAACTGCAGAAAGGAAGAACCCACATTTTCAGCAGAAATAAAGGATTGCATGTTTCTGGTCACCACTGGATTTACTTTTCTTTTTCTTCTTATGAAAAAAAACCCCATTCTGTTGCTGGTAGCTTTCAAGTCCAGCTACATATAGCCTGAAAAGCAATACCAGGAAGTGTCAAATTCTTCCTTTCTATATGGGTGGGTTTCTACTACTTGCTGCTTGCAAAGTGCTCATTCTCTCTGTAGTACAGCTCCTTTGGCAGTAGAGGGCACTTAGAATATGGACAAAGCATAAGAAATGCCTTCTGAAACTTCCCTCAGAAAGCTTTTGTTTAGCTGTGTGGAAGCTTCAATACTGTCAAATGTTATCTAGTTTAAAATAAGGAGATTTTAAAGTGTTTGACTTTGTAGATCATTTAATATCGCTGTTTTAAACAAAATTAAGAAGTTAATTTTACTTTCTGTTGGACTATGGTTTTAGCATTGCAAATAGTCTATTTAGGTTTTGTTGGGTTTTTTTGTTTGGTTTTTTTTTCTGGTGTGCTATCAGCAAAGCAACAATATTTTATTATTTTGCTGACACTAGGAGTAAAGGAAATCATTTTTCCTTAGAAAACGGTGAAAATAATTTTAGTAATATTTTAGGTTATTCTGGGGTCAAGTGAACCCATTCCAAAATAGGGAAACTCAATTATACAAGTGGTACAGAAGAAAGATACTGCAATGAAAAGCTAAGAAGTGGAAAAATGTGCCCCATTACTACATTTTGATTCTTCTAGGCCAAATATGAAGCTTTCATAAATTCTTTAGGCAGTTAAACTCACTTATTTCCCCTGGAGCACCTAGAAAGATTTGGACCTTCAGGAAACATGGGGGTGTCATCAATGTTTGGATGTGAATGTTAAAGCTTTTCTTATAGTCAAATGATGCATTTCAATTCACAAATTTTACTGTTTAAATGAAATAGATTTACTTCATACCTGTACAAACTTCATCAATAATCCTGTACACTTAACTTCAAACGAATTGTCCTTAAAAGTGAGTGCCATTTACTCATTTGAGTTGCTTATTTCAGGATCAGGCTTGCATGGCATATTTTCTGCCACTTATGGTAGTTGTAACAGTAATTGATGAGAAAATGATGTCATATCTCCTACTCTTATCTGAGAAAACATATGGAGCAGCTACAGTAAACCAGGACAAAATAAGCAGAAATCTTCTCCTGTAACTATTTGAAGGTGTTGGATTAGGTCCATAAGTGGAATAAACTGATGTAGCTCCAGTGACTGAAAAGAAACTGCGGATTTAGAGCAACTGAGGAACTGGTAAATTGTCTGTCAAAACATAGGAGTCAAACTGTGGGCGGGTTCTGGTTATGTTAAATTACTGTCAGTGTTCACAGAGCTTTGAGAACAGGACAAGGAGAGGACCTTCTTTTCTAAACCTTCTTTCATATATAGTAACACAACATTTAAGTGGCTCATTATTTTTATTTGGCCTAATTTGTGGTATCACTTGCAGTACTTCTACAACTTGTATAAAACCAACAGGTTAATGTTTTTGCAAGCCGAAACTGGTGTAGATGCACTCATTTACATCAAACAATTACATCAACAGAGAACTTGATTTAGCAAGGCCAGACATAACAACCATCAGCTAACTTTTCTCACTCAGCTTATTAAGTTCTTCTAATGAGGCATCTTTAGCAAGTTTCAGCAGAGATGGTGTCTCTGTTTACCAAAATCCCATCTTTCTCATCCTCTGGCTGAGCTACCAGTGGGCTTCTACAGAGACAATGGTCAGTTCAGCCACAGCACAGCTGCAATTAACATATCCATCCTATAAGAGGATATTACCAATATCATTTACCTGGATGCAGGAGTTGTGCACTTTTACTAATTTAGCTATCAAGAAAACAGACTAAGAAGAAAATTCTGGTCAATCACCAGCAGGAGAAGGGTCTCTCAAGAAGATTAAAATTTTGGTTGCTCCCTATCTTATTTGAGTGAGCTGGTTAAGAAGTGGTGGAAAGTCTGCTACACCTGCTGTTGCGAAAGCTGCTGCTGTTACCTGTTTGCACGTGGTGTTTGCAGTTCCTGCCCACAGTGCTCTTGTACCTCATGTAATGGGGCCCTTCCTTCTCACACATTTTTTCTACCAAAAAGGTAGTACCAGCTTTCTTCTCTCTTCTGTACATCCTGTGAAGCAAAGGCACTGTATGAAGCAGAAGTAATTTCCATGCATACAGCAGAAACCAAGCACGCACTTTCACCTCTATTTCCAAAGGCTGAAAGAACATGTTAATTACCTAAGAACCTTCCATTTGAAAACTAGAACAACAGGAGAAAGCCACCACTGGTAAGGAAGAACCTGGCTTTTGTCAGCCAGCTAACAAACCAGCACAGTGGTTTGCAAAGGTTCCCTCAGATGCTTATTCCTGCTCCCTTTTTCTCAGAGTCTGAATGCTGCTTATCACATGGTTAAGATTCAACTCATAAAAACATGTCTCAGCAATTGGAATTTACCCTTTGACCTTCATCCCCCCCTGCTTTATCCTCCTGCTGTGATGCACAAGCTTTGTCTTCACCAAACATCACTTACACCAGTGAAAACTGCTTTTTGCACAAGTTCAAAAACTCAGCAGACAGCAGCGATGGAAGCATATATAGACATAAAAATATATCTGTAATTGTTATCTCCTTAAAACACCCAGAGAAACAACAACATTTTCTGGGTTTTCCCATTTTATATGCAAATATTTTTTTGCAATGATGCACCCAGTGAAAACAGACCTAGACATGGTGAATTATTCAGTATGCTGAAATATTTCTTCTCCTTTAAAAAACTTTCTTGCATTGTGCATAAGCATGTGCATGCCTGTGTGGGCATAGGAATAGGTATCACCCTGCTCCTGGTCTCTAAACTTCTACATGGGGTCAGTGTGGAGGAACAGCACATCTGCTTATGCTGGTTATTTGATGACATATGGTAATAGCTGCAGTGTTAGAGCTGAATGTGCGACACCACAGCAAGTTAAGCAAAATAAACCTGCTGGCATTTCTCCCCACCTTTACATTAGAAGAAAAAAAAAAAAGTGTTAAAAGTGTTTTTCTTTTGTACAGTGAAGAGCCATTATTAGCTGTGGAAAAAAATAAAAAAGATACAGTTGAGTGTTTCAAGTGCTTGGTTTCTGTGTAACTGTATGTATGTGTATAAAAACTAACCAGACAGGCAGATCTGCATTGGTAAATAGGGCATTTCATGCACATACGCATACACACATGTATTCAACAACATTCAACCAGCTTTTAGGTAAAAATAATAACCTTAGACTAGAAGCTGAGCCCAGTGTTAATCTATCAGGCATGCAAGTATGGTCTGTGGTGCAATCTGAGGATAGCTCTACTGAACAATTATGAGATTATATCCTCTTCAGAGGGTATAATTATGCCTCCTCTATATATCTTATTTAGAATGCATAATGCCTCTCCCCTGAAAGTGAAAAAAATACTACATAGACATGCAATGAATTTTTGCTTCCAGCACACAAAAGACTGTAGACATCCAGAAAGCTTTTGTATGCAGGATCGTTGGGCTGCAAAGAACAAGGCTGGACTCCTGATACATACTTGAAAAATAACAAACCAAAAATAAAAAAGCTACAACCTTTGTGGTTTTTGGTGAGAGGAAGCTATGTCTTGTAAGAGTTTCTCCAAATTCGTTTTCACAGATGTCTTAGTAATGACTGTTTGACAGCTTAAATTAAACATGCCAGTCAGTAGCATCAGGATATTTCTTAGCCATAACAAAATAGAAGACATCCTTTTAAGCAAACTCTACTTTGTGTTTAGCGCCATTTGCTACCAGTATAAATGGGTACAAGTGTTACAGACTCAGGGGCTATAGAAGAGGTGATAATAAAAATGGCATGTTTTACCCAGGTGATGGATAATTTTTTTTCCTTCCTGTTTCATTGCACTGTTTAATTTTTCCAAGCTCAGATCAAATGATTGCTCATTTAGGATGATAAACCTTGTTACTACTGTCTGGTATGTGTGGTGACCGCTTAATAATTTGCACCACCATAAGGCAGTAGCTCTTTTTAGTTTGTTTTCAAAGGTGGTAAGGAGTATCATCGCTATACTCTTTTTCATAGAGCTGAGGTTGCTACAAACCTAAAGATAAATCTGCAAATCTATGTGACTATTCTTTATCATTGTCACTAGCTTAGTGGTGGTCTGCCATTTTTCTTGAAAGCTGGGCACCAACTGCTGGCCAGAAGTATTTTTCACTGAATTCTTTGTACTTTAAATAAACTACTGCTTCAAGAACTGCCGAGTGTTCCTCATTCATCTTCAGGACACAGAGCTTCATGTATATCTTTGCAAGCCTTGACTCTGTGAAATGTTTGTCTCATCTCTCTGCCATCTATAGCAGTCTTTGAACTCACTTCAGGTTTATTGATGGCCTTGACTAAATTAATGCAGATGTAATTTATTTTTTTTTTCTAAAGGTTTACACTATGACTAATCATATGCAAAATAAATCCTTATTTAGAGAAACTCATCCTATATTCTCTTCTTCTAAAAGGTCTTTCTGGATTTATACAGTAAATGTTGCTGAAAGTGTTGGGAGGGGGAGATTGTTGTTTCCTTTGGCATTTCTCATCTTAAAGTGGTAGAAGAATATGCATCTGCTTTTCCCTGTGGAGGGAGAGATAATATGATAACCTTCTGATTATATACATAAGCGGGAACTGATCAGCTTCTCTTGTGATTCGTTTTTAAGGGCAAGTTCCAGTTGGATTGTGCTAATGCACATATTCATGAATCTCTCCAAACAGGATTCACTGCTCTCCAGGGAACTGTTGAAGTATGCATCATTGTTTCAATGAAGTATCTTCATTATAAAACATAGGGACTATAAAAGGTGAATACCATTTGCCTCGGCCTAATATAATCTCTGGTTTTACTTTCTCCCACTATAGTGATTTTTTTTTTTAACAGAATCAGAGAGAATAAAATGAGACAATTTCAAATGAAATATTACATGAAGTTGGGTACATGAGCCTTGATGAACAGAGTATTTTATTTTCCATTGTTTTATTGAAATAGAGAAAAATTAATATCAGTGGAATAAAAAAGATCTTTAGGATCACATCACTGATTCAAAGCAGCTCAGTGGGGATTTTTGGTCTCTAGAGATGCATAGTTTCCTACTTTAGTGCATTAACACAAATGGGTATAATAAGCTACAATGCTGAGTAAAGTTAAGATATTTAAGATCTGAGGCAAATGCTGGAATGTTTACTGAAATCAATCGCAAAAAAAGATTTTGCTCATTGCAAAGAACAGAGTGACATAAATGGCTCTATGGACTTTGAAAATTATTAGTCAAGTTTCCTGTTTTTTCACTGTATTTTAAAGGTACCTACACTTTCATTTATTATAATATACACATTACAAAGAGCAGTTAGTATTGCATTTAAATATGGTGAGGGACAAAAGAATGTTGCAGTATTATCTGAAGAGGCTTCTTAAAGCAGGGAGCATTATGGTGAAGAAACATAATTACTTTCCTGTAAACAAATATATGTGTATATGTACCTGTATATTTGTATATAGTTTACATAAAAATATAGAAATATGGGGGGGTTTCAGAGTATAATGAGTCTCTCACATAGAAAAGCTCTTATGTAGCTTGCAGCACTCTAGCCAATATATAGGAGATAGGCATGATCCCTGCTCAAGGAGCTTGTGATCTGAGAAGGGTATAGACAACTCTGTTTAGATAGATATAGTATAGTATGTAGGTTGAAGGTCCAATGTTAAAAGTATTAAAATAACATTGGACTGGTTTATTGTTTTGCTTTGTATTCTAGAAAAAAATAACATGGTACTGAAGGTAAAATACTATCAAAGATATCTAGCTCTGCATGGCCTTGTGGCTTCAGATAGCTCTGTGTTACATTAGAAAATGCTTTATATTTTAGTTTGTTTTCGAAGTGTAAAATTCATGCCTGTGTATGGGAGCAAAACATGGCCTATGGCCCACTTAAATTCCACTCAAGCTGCATTTGGAAAGCTTAAGTGGGGCTTATTTAGTGAATAGGACTTTTCCTGGCACTTTGGTCCATGATGGATTTCTCTTGTTGTAGCAGTGGTGACACAAGTCATGTGTTCTATAATGACACCAGATTTATGAAAACCTGTCATGGTCAAAAGCAGTCACATGCACACACAGAAATAAAATAAAAATCTGGTGCTACCTCATCAGCCATGTTAGAAGAATTACACATATTTCACAGTTTGGTTCAACGTCACTAGGTCTCTGACAATAGATAGCTGACAGTCGTACTATGACTGGGAGTTTACAACCATCCCACTCCACCTCCTCCTCTTCCAAATTCTGTTTAATTGAGTATGTTGGCAACCAGACCTTGAAATGTGCTTTGCTGTCAATTACTTCCTTTTAAAAGGCAAAACATCCGTATGAGTTTCTGTACCACT
>JANHGB010014270.1:0-10125 GCA_026283785.1 Coracopsis vasa | reverse complement strand
ATTTCATGATTAGTGTCTTTGATGGCAAACTGGTGCCTGAAAAATGTACCCATACTAGCATGACGTAATAATAGCATCCCAGAAATCCTGCTTGGGAGATACAGTAAATCATTCATTAGGGAATGTATGAATATATTACATTAATGAATATACTATACCTGTACATATAACTATATATAATCATTTATATGTAGTTTTAATAAAATTATGTAAAATATACATAAATTAATATTTATATGTTCTCTATATTATTGGCATAGTATAGTACAATATGCTACAGAAACAACATATAAATAAATTATTATATATCATGTTAAATACAGTATAGTGCATTATAATATATAGTAATGTATAGGTTTATGTATCTAATATTAATACATACAAATGAACACATTGTAAAATGTCTTAATCTTTTGTTTATCAATTGTAATTTTTCTAGAAGCGTTTCAACTTGATCATTTAAATTTTAAGTTGCTCTCTTTCTGCTAGCAGAAGTCAGATGGCATTTCTTTCTGTTTCTGGCTGGATAAAAATAAATCACATGTAAAGAAACCTCTGTGGTTTTACATGTCACAGGAAAAGAAAATGGCTTTGGAGAAAACATCATGCCTTAGAATATACCCACTTATGCCATACTTGGAGCATCATGTCAGTTTAAAATTTAATGATAAGGTCATATATAGCATATGACACTGCTTTGGGAAAGATGTGCTCAGAACTTTGTCTTCTATAATTTTACTTGGGTTGGATATTATTCTGTGATTTTTAGGAATTTATTTCCATACGCTTCCTGGTAGTCTGTCGTATCGTATCCTCAATAACTAGAGTAGGTGCATAGGTGTAGGTGTTTAAGGTTTGTTTTCGAGTTGTCTCTGAGGTAAATAAAATTTCATGCATGACAGAAGAAGACTCAAATCAGAATAAGCAAAATATATTTGTAGCACTCGCCTGGCACTATTGTTATACAGAATTGATGTATAGTGAGGCAGCTGCATATCAGTGCTTCACCTTCATTGGTAGAGGATAGAGAGACGTCTAGTACCTCAGTATTTTGGAGAAAGATTTAGCCTATTCAGATCACGGGGAAAACTACCTCTAGAGAAAAAAAAAAGGGGAGTAGTTACAAAGGCAGCTGATTCATCTGTCCCAGAAAATGTCTGGTTATGCCTTTTGAAGGAACTGTAAAGGAAGAAGCAAATGACTAAATTACTCAAAGTGGTTAGGAAAATCCAAGGATAATTCAGTGAATACCATAAATGTCTGCTATTTGCCTCTATGCCTGTAACATAACTGCCCGATATGGGTTGGTATTTTTTGTGGGTTTTTTTTTTTCTGTTGTGCTGTATTCCTTGTGTTCAGTAAAAAATAGCTTGCAAATAAGTAAAGGCTTTCATTACTAAAGGAATGACAGAACAATATAATTATCATGTCAGGCGACACATGGTTTTGTAGTAACCCAGTAAATAATTCATGTCATCATTGTACATTTTTTAATAAAAACTACTATTTTTAAATGCACATTAGTGTCATGAAGACATCATAGTAGCTTGCAAGATACATTTTACATACTGATATGATGGGCGCTACAGAAGGATTCACATATCTTCAGAAATAGGTAGGACCCAAACACTGTCAGTTGGGTTTACTGGGTGATATCCCAGTTCCACTGAATGCAGTCCTCCCTTTGACTTCAGTAGTGTGTGACTTTCACCCACTGTTTTTACGTTGGGTCATGGGACATTGCTAACATAAGGCATCAAAAAATGACTTCTGGTCAATCAGAGTTTTAGCACAGATCTGATGGTCTGAGAGATAAAGTAAATCAGTGTGGATCAAACCTGTTCTGAAGGGATCTTAAAGGTCAAGTTGATGGTTAAGTCATCGTGATTGCTTAACTCTTCAACTCTGTGTAGAGACTTGCTGATTATAGTGCTGGGTTTGGAGAGATGAGTAGAACTGGACTGAGCCCACCAGATTAATCCACAGAAGTGACTCCCTTGTGCTCAGATATTAACTTTTCCTCATGCTGAATCTGAACTGTATGGAAAGGTCCTCGTATTTCAGTCTTAAACCCAGCCCTTCATCTGTTAGAAAGCTTTATTGGAATAATTACAGATAGAATCAACTGTGGTGATATGCTAAACGTATTGACAACACCAAGTAAGAAAATCTCCCCTTACAATTCATTCGCCTTATTACCATGAGATTCTAGTAACATCCCACATTGTAAAACTAAAATCAGATCTTGTTCAAAAGCTCTCTTTAGGAAATAAAAGTATAAAAAATAAAAGAAAATGTAAAAATCTTTGTTTCTTTGTTCCAACTAACTTCTTCATATTCTGAAGAGCAAAGGATGCAGACTCCAACCCGTGTCTGCAGTCTCATTCAGGCTGGGCAGAAACTCTCCAATGCTAGAGAAGAGCAAGAATGTGATAGAGGGCTGTACAGAGTCAGGGAAGGAATGTGTAGTATTGCTTGTTCTCTGTAAACATGAGAGCATTTGGAGTACAGAATTTTCATCTGTCTCAATAACAAAAAGTACATCCTAGGCCGCAAACTGATTTTTTTCTTCTTTTACGAGGACACGTGAATAAAGAAAAGAGAAGAAGAAATTACACCTAAGGTTGAACAGCTTTCACAGGAGCAACATCTTTTTTCATGCAGTAGTCCTGATACATTCATATGTTAAAGACACTGAGTGGAGTATTATTTTGGGTTACCCATCTTCACCTACCAGAACAGACAGACACTACCACTATTTAAAAATAAAAAAATAAAAAACTGAAAAGAGAGGGGAGAGAAGAGACATTTAGGAAAAAAAAAAAACAAACAAAACCAACCAGCCAATCAAAAATACATGCAAAACCACCCACAAAACCAAAACCAAAGAAACCAGTTTTAATAAGAGTTTATTTTTGCCATATATATATATATATATTCTCTATCTCTCCCATCTCTCTAGAAGGCCAAACCAAGTCATATCTGTAGGGCTTTTTCAGAAGTCATTCTTCATGCAAAAAAGTGACACATATTGGTTATTTATCAAACTCCTTACTTTTTGTCTTTTTCTTAATACAGGCAGGATACAATACAGTATACACAAACATGTATATAAACCCAGTTTGAGATAGATACAGGCAAAGCTACATTATGTATTCTTGCAAAGAAAGAGAAAAAAGAAACATGCTAGTATAGCAATGTAGTCAAGCATAATTAATAAGTAATATGTGCACAGATAAATAAAATGCTCTGAAATTTTCATAGTACAAGAGGATGAAGTAGCTGTTCATGCTACCTTCTGCTCCAGTAGAAAACATCAAGCAAATCCCTCCCAGCTGGAGCTCAGTATTGTACCTTGCCATATGCACATCATCTATTTGTGCTGTTAGGTCAAATAATAATGCCTGAGATCCTAATGGCTCTCTTTTTTCTCTGGGAACAGGTCTTTCTTCTTACCTTGTCCTATTAAAAGATACATTGATGACAAATAAGTCACAGATATCAAAAATAAATACAGTTGGTTGATTGAAAGCTCCATCTTGTTTATTTGGCACCAGCTCCAATTGATGATTATGACACAAGCTTCAGTAACATCAAAATCATGCCCTCTCTAAACTCCCTGAAAAAGAAAGCAGTACCTATGTATTATAGGTACAGCCATATAAGGTATCTTATTTTAACACGTGAGTAAATCTATTACAATAACACATCAGGCTGCGATGTCAGATGCGATGTCACCACAGAGTCAAAAAAAGCGTTGAATAAGAAGTTCATTGGATACAGTTTGCAGGCATCAACTTACACGGGCAGTGTTCTGAAGTTATGCATTGTCTTTTTGGGTTTTCAGAACCATCATTTAATCTGCAGAAATGGCTGAGAATTGGTCAAGATAACACTGTCTTAGAGTGTCCTTTTAATTGCAGTGACCCACCTGGACTGCAGAAGTCCAGAACATTGAGAGAATAATAGGGGGTAAATAATAAACCATGTTTTGAAATCACAGGCAAGATTAATTTCAGGTTTTGTTTTCATTACAGAAAATTTACATATGAAGAAGAAAGTCTCTTTCTTCTCCTTTTCTTTTTCTGTTTACACCATCTTTTTCTTCATCCTGTATAAAGTAGATTTCATCAACTGGTAGTCAGGTTCAAATGCCTGCAAGTAAGGGGATGAGAGAAAAAGAGTCTTTGGCAGACATTTTACCTTTTCTCACTACTATATACTTTTCTACGGGAAAAAAAATATTAAAATTAATTAAAAAAAAAAAGGCAAAAGCAAGTTAATAGGCAACTCTTTAACCCAGAGAAAGAGATATGGGTGAGACACCCCACTCATCCTTATGCTTATAGGCCCCACGTAGCAGAGCATTCCCTGCAGCTTCAGTTGGAGAAGCCGCTTTCTGTTCTGCATTGACAGTTCAAAGAGATGCAGCTCTCAGGTCTGTAAAGCACACTGAGGATGAAAATGGTCAGAAAAAAGTTTCCCATACATGTATAGGTCATTATTTTATTGACTCCTACAGCCACTTCAAAGCATGCTGAATTCCCGTATATTTCTGTCCCACTGTATTATCCTGAATACCCATAACTAAGAACTAAGCAGTGACATTATTAATGCAAAAGGAGGAAAGGAACTCTACACTGCTGACTGCACTTTTCAGAAACAGGCTGGATATGGATTTTATTATTTGACCAGATCACAACTTATTACTTTGGTGGGCTTGGCAAGTGTTTCAAAACAGGGAGTCCAAGGTAAACTGTGTCGCTTGTCTCCACTTGCCCTTGCACTTTGCCTTTGCTTTCTCCTGAAATCCTTGTGAGAGGAAGGAATTCTGTCTGCATTAGACAGAAGCTGCACAAAATAGCCCTCACCGCAGGGAGTGTGACACACCGCAGAATAAGCACGATCAATGCAGAAATTCAGCTTTCGTAGAATCCCCTGTAGTCTGAATCTGAATGTAAAGATACTTCCCACAGGATAAAGCCAAGAGGAGAGAAACGGCTGACAGAGGGATTGTATGCTTACTTCAGTGCAGTTCCCACTGCAAGTCCTTGTATGCAGACTACTTTCTCATATGCACCCTTTGACAGAAGCTTGGCATCTCAACTGAAGGCTTCATAATTAAAAATCCCTGTGCTGAAATTTGAAAGCTTTTCAGACTTGGTTTCATTTTGTTAACAGGGTGGTTATTAACAGGGATATGAAGCTCTTTGTTACAGATGGAAGGCTGGGAGTAGTATAATATCAAGTTTTCCAGAATAAATTATTTTAGACTGGATGCATGTCCTGAACAGTTTTCTAGACTCCTGCTTTCTGTTCTGAGCCAAATTATCAGAAACTGAAGCTCACTACATTAAAGCTGAGAAACCAAACCAACCAGTGCTGGATGTGTTTTAGCCTTACCTTGGGTTCCTTTTTGGTCTGGTTAGTGGGTGGATGAAGGTTCAAACCAGCTCTTGCCTCATTCATGCTAGCTGTCCCATCTCTAATCATAATGCCACAAACTACTGCAATAGCTCCCACAACCAAGCTAT
This sequence comes from Coracopsis vasa, assembly GCA_026283785.1. Classification (NCBI taxonomy): domain Eukaryota; kingdom Metazoa; phylum Chordata; class Aves; order Psittaciformes; family Psittacidae; genus Coracopsis; species Coracopsis vasa. Next base: position 4,591 of record JANHGB010014270.1, on the reverse strand, counting down.
CAACATGACCTTGTCATTTCAATTTTTCACACATATTCTTTGCTTCACACCCCCAGTGTCTGTGTACCATATCGCACTAAAATCTCATCTCTCCAGCCTACTGCCATGGGCTACTAATCTGTAATACAGCTCACTCTGAGAAATGTCAAGCAGGATGAAAAAAGTCAAAACTCACAGAAGAGAAACTTCAGTTGGCCATTGCCTCTGCCATGAAACTCTCTCTCGCTTGTTCTTCACTTTGCACCATGCTGCAGTCCAGCCCAGGAGCAGCAGGGTTTGGCTTTGCCCCTTACCTGAATGACCAATGGAGAATAACAGACATAATAACATGGGTTCTAAACATGAGAGAACTAAATGTACTGCAGTTAAAAAAATCCTCTCTCTTTTTCTATCATGAAAAAAAAGAGCAATTTTCAGGTTTATTTTTCTAAAATCCCCTAAAAATCTCATTTTCTCTTCCTTGTCCCTAATGTGTTCCCATTTCCTGAAAATACCAAAGGCCCACAGATTGCCCCATATTCTTATCTTTATTATGACAGAAATGCTCATGCAAACAGGGACAAGTATTTAATGCAAATACTTCAGCAAATTATTTCTGATGCCTCCATTCTAAGGTAATAAAAAAATCACTAAGAATATGTGGGGTAAGTTGGAGCAATTAGTAAATTAATAGAACTAATTATTTGCTCACAAGTATTTTCATATACAGAAATAAATAAGAAACTAAATTTATTTGAAAGATCGTGTTTAATTATTTGCTCAGTTTCAGCTATATGTACTCCAAGTCAGTGGTTAGAGCAATCTATCAGGCTTCCAGCTCTGCCTGATCCAGCTTCTCCAAATAAAATCTGCCAGAAAATTGATGACATGTGTAGTAAATATTTTTTTTAAAGCTCACACTGTGATCCATTTAGAGAACTAAGGGTCTGGCTTATACCCAGAGCCTCCAGTTTCCTGACCAATCTCATTTCAATGGAGGTCAGTTATTTAAAGATGATAACTCTGCATATAGAGCATGTTTTATACACAGAATAAACTTTCAGTGACTTTCTACATCGCAGAAAGGGACTTCTGTTTTACTTCTGTCCATTATTCTGAAAGGCCAGAAATCGTCATCTCCTGTGGGTGTAAGAAAATACAGCTTGCTGGAGCATCAGATCAGACATGGGTTTTCATCTCTGTCCATTTTCTCTCACATGAAAGACTTCTGGAGCAAGCAAAGCATGCTTTTGTTGACCAGCAAAGATCAAAAAGGCAGCTTATTTTTGTCCTTCAGCCACTAGACTGATACTCTCAGTTCTGTTAACATTCTGCCCCCATTTGAACTGGACACTTTGGAAGTATCAATAATGCAAGTTGGAGGGCTGCACTATCACTCATCCTGTATTTGCCTCTTCTTCTACAAAATTAAATCAAGTTGAAATCAAAGGAGACACAATCTCAGTTATATAGGCAGAAAAACTCCTGTAGCTCTGCAGCAATTCTCAGTGAAATATTTGAAAATATTTATGTTGGCAGCAGTGACTGATCCACATTGAGAGAGCAGAGTTAACAAAATGCTTCCACCCCGTGGAGACATAAACAAAGTGTTGGAAGCCACTCATCATGCCATCCACCTTCTCCCTGCTTCTTTGACAGGTGCATCTCCTGAAACAGAATGTTGTTTTACAGGAACATCAGAAAGTGCAAAAGTAACCAATAAAACAGTGACAATCCCACTGTGACCACAAGGACTAGGACCAGTAAACGGTGCACCCCTATTATTTATGAGTGAAGAGAATATATGTAGCTATCAGAGCCCTTTCTTAATATCGCAGATTGGGTCAAGAATAGATTCTGTAGGAGAGCTCAGACTATTTCTCTGTCTCAGACTATTGCCATGATGAATGTTCTTACAGGATTCAGATGATTCAGTGGATCAAGAACAGAAATGTCAGCTTTGACTGGTTGTGTCAAAAATTGTTCTCTACCTCAGCTCACTGCTGTATGTTCAGAGTTCAACTATAGCACTCCTGGTAGCATTGTAATTGGCAGAAGAATCATCCTCAATGCATCTCTTGTTGAGTGTTTCCCTACTTAAAATATGTGTGAAGGAATATTCACAGGTGAGATGCACACACACATAAAAGGATTGTGTTGAAAATACAGTAAGAAGCAGTAAGTATTTAGCCACAGCTGAGTTCTCTCTAATTTCCTCCAAAACAGAATAACAGCATCTTCCCATGTTGAAATACATTTAATTATAGGATTTCTAAGCTGTTAAGCAGCCACGTTACACAACAGATGCCACATTGACTTGTAGTAATTCCCCTACATTGATATCCCAAGCAGCTGTCTGTAATGAGGGAAGCCTTCTTCCACAGAAAGCCTGGACTGGTCCACAAGGTCCTGTTGATTGGTGGGTCAGCATGGCCCTGGGGACCTGTTTCCCCTGTGTACACCCTAACGGAGCTAAACCCACAGTCCCTGCCCCCCTAAGACAGGCTGCAATTGGGTCTTATTGTCAATGTAAAGCACAGAAGGAGGAGGAGGTCTCTTGTACCGCATTCCTCTCTCCTGCAAAGGCTGGTAATAGTTGAAATATCAGAAGCCTCCTTGGCCCTGTTGTGCAAGTCTAGTTGCTGGTCACTGTGGAGAAAAGATACAAGGGATTTTCAAGATACTTGAGCAAAACTTTTGCCTGATTTCAATCAAAACTGTGAAATGGGAACTTTTAAAACCTGAAATTAAACTCAATTTCCAGCTGTTATACACCCTTTAAAGAATGAGTTTTCTTCCTTTTATCCTCCACCCTCTGCCACCCTCAGTCTGTTTCTTACTTGCAATAAGAGTGGATCTAAGAACACTGAGACATTTGGTGATATTTTTATCCAGTAGTAAAACCTTGCCTAACTCTTTCATAGTTCTCCAATGACGCTCACATGCATCTCAGTATCTTCTTAGCATTTGCATTTAGTTTCAGATCTCTCTCTTTGGCTAGATCATGCGCAGTCCTTCTTTCCAAACATTTTTGTAATATTCAATGGCACTGCATGCCTCCATTTGTTCGCTTTCTTTCCTAGAGCAGTGGATGGTTCTCCATAGTGAAGATGTTATAGACAAGCGAAGTTAAACAAGCCTCTTTACTCCTTGCCTCTCTTCACTCTAACAAGTGAATAGCTCAGATGTATGTTAAGTATTTGAAGGAATAATATAATTTAACCAATGTACACTGCTCAGTGACCTAAATCACCTGCTTTCATAGACAGTTGACATTATTTACATTCAGGCTTTTTTGTAGAGAGGCATTTTGAATGACCCTTCAGAATGAATATGCGCAATAGAAACACTCTACACGCCGCATCTGCACCTACCACTTATGGTATGCCTCCAGTTACCCTGCATTTTTCAACCAGGCATCTACAGCTCCAAAGAAAAAAAGATGTCTTTTATTTTTATTTTTTTTTGTCAGTGAGATCACTGACTTGAAGGCCATGCTCTGTACACAAACGGAACTTGATTCCTTTCACTGATGAAACACATCTAGCGTACCCTAAACCTGACTGTCAGCTTCCGTACAGGGAGCCAGCCCTTGACAAGGGTGAAGCCAACACTGGGTAATTTCAAGACAGACAAGAATAAGCCTCCTTTTTGTTGTGATATCTGACGTGGCTCAAGACATAAAACATTCAGAGACTTAGTTGGTATTTTTTCAGAGAAAAATATTTAAAAATGAAGCTATAGTTCAGACAGCTCAGCTGACAACAGCTTACAGAAAGTGAGCACAGTAAACAATTGCAGAAGTCTCCAGACACTGCAAGACAAGATGAGCAAATATTTTCTTCCTCTGAAATGCAACTTGTTTTACTAATTTTTATTTGACTGTATCCCATTGGTATCAGATAACACAGGGAAAAAAAACATGGTTAGGCTGTGGAGTGGTGTCAGTATGGATTTAAACTAGAAATATCATTATAACATCATGATTTTCAAAATTATTATGATTTCAATGATCTTTCATTGAGCCTTACAAATTTATCATTTGTTTGTGTATTGTTAAATTATTTTGTCTTGCCTTTATACAGTTGTGAATATTATTCTATGTCATTGGATATACTGTGAAACAAAATATTTGTCATCTGAGTACCATTATTTCCCAGTTCATCCCTGCTACAAATCCATTGTCTCCAAATGTTTGTCAGCTCCTCTATCACTTGTAGGAAGAAGTTGTCTTCTGCACAATCAAGGAACCTCCTGGATTGCTTTTACTGGGCCCTATCATCCCTCCAACTGACATCAGGGTGGTTGAAATCCCCCATGAGGACAAGGGCCTGCAAGCGTGAGGCTGCTCCTATCTGTCTATACAGCGCTTTGTCCACAGAGTTTTCCTGATCGGGTGGCCTGTAGCAGACCCCCACAGTAATGTCCCCCATCGCACTTCTCCCTTTGACCCTAACCCAAAAGCTCTCTGTTGACTCATCACCTATCCCCAGATAGAGTTCCATACTCTCCAGCCTATCACTGACATAAATGGCTACTCCCCCTCCCCATCTGTTTGGCCTGTCTTTCCTAAAGAGCCTATAACCTTCCATTCCAACACTCCAGTCATAGG
>JANHGB010014269.1:0-16054 GCA_026283785.1 Coracopsis vasa | reverse complement strand
CGCCCACTACGGCACAGATAATCTATTTACCCTTTCTCGGCCGCAGTTTTGCGTCCCTTATTCGGTCTGTTACACTTTGCAAATTATGCCAATCTTCCTTGGCCCATTCTACACCTGACAGAGAGGGGCAAACCTTATGCTTCTCTAAAAGACGATACAACACATCTCTGCCCTGATGGGGCTGCTTCGCTGCTATTCATTTCTGAATGAGACAGTAGTCGCAGGAAAGCAGCACGCTTTGTTTCAACAAAACCCATCCCTTAAGTCCCTGAGAGGCACACACATAAAACCTTACACTTCACCTGACATTACGGTACTTTTCACTGCAAGGGATCCTGTCCCTGACTCCAGTTTAAATGTCAGGGTCTGACTGGAGAAAACCCCAGTGTCAGACCCTGTTTCATTCGTGATCCCAAGAGTGAAATTAAGACGCAAATGAGGTCTTTGGAACAAGTTGCCCAGAGCAGTTGCAGATGCCCCATCCCTGAAAGTGTTCAAGGACAAGTTGGATGGGGTATTCAGCAAACTGGTCTAGTGGAAAGTGTCCCTGCCAATGCCAGTGGGGTTGAATCTAGATGATTTTTAAGGTCCTTTCTGACCTAAACTATACTATGATTCTATGAAAAGCAGAGGCTGCAGAACTCGTAACTCATGATACAGCAAGCAGGGAGTTATCTTTTTTTGATGTTTTCTTCAGCTCCAGTTGAGGATTATGTGCAGAGCAGCCCTAAAAACACCTACTAATTGAATACCATCCCTCCTAGCCCAGGCATGCTGTCAGGAGAGGGAATCAGTGTGCAAAAACTGCATGGAACAAGATCACTTCTGATGTTTAAATCTCATGGTCAAAAAGTGGGGATCCCGAGAGCCGTCACTTAGGAAACACAAAGTTGATGTAGTCATCAGACTGCATCTGGTGTATGGAAGGAGATGAAGCACTATTCACACAAAGTGACAGTGATTAGATGAACAGCCTAAAGACTGCCTTAAGCAATGTAATGCCATTAATTGAATTGAATTAAGTCAAGTCGAATCGAATCAAACTGAATTGGCAGGCCTAGTCAGCAGGCTAGGAGGACCATGCAGGACTTATGCACATATTTCTGTGCCACATGGACAGAGATTTATCAGAAAGGCATATTCTGGTATGTTTTCTTTAAACAAAATTAAACAAAATAAAAAAAACCCCAAACCAAACCAAAACAAGCAAAAAAAAAATCAAACAAAACCAACCCAAACTAAGGGCTAAGGCACTGACATTTCATAGAAAAAATGACACATAATTCCCATTTCTAAGTGACCTTTGGAAATAAATTAACTTCTTTTTTACCCTCAGGAGGGATTTTGTGATTTCTTCTCTCCCCTCCCTGCTTTCTCTCAACTGTTTTGGGAATAAAAAAAAATAAGTATTGTAGGAAATAAGATCTGAAGGAATGTCCAGTTCCCACCCCGCTGAGACGATGTGCTTTCAAGTAGCTTGAATGTCAAAACAGAGCAGGCAGCACAGGTTAGTCCTAGCTGGACCTGATGACCAACCTGGCTTTTGTTGTCTTAAAGTCCACTGATGCCACACTTTGAAAATGAGATACCAAATAAGCCATACAGCAAGCAAAAAGTATGCATTGTATAAAATCATTTCAAAAGATGAAGCTCTGCTCTGTGTCCTCCATTTATTATTAAAATGTACCACTTGGACGTTATTATGTAACCATGGCATAATTCTAACGTAATTTTTAAGATATGCCTGCTTCTTCTAAAAGAACTATATAATTATGACCAAGCATACCTATTTTCCCTATACTTTAATCTTTTTAAATATGCGCTTCAAGATTATAAAAGTGAGTAATACTTAACAATGATACTAAAATTAGAAAACAAGCACAGCTAGCTTTGAAGCAGTAGCAGTGCAAGAAGTTTAGACTCCGAAGAAATGCAACTTCCAGCATGTTGGTTTAAGGATTATTACTGCAAATGGCAAATTCATTGTTAGCATGCACATAAAACTTAGAGCTGAAAAAAAAAAAAAAAAAAGGTTTCAATTTGCTAATAAAAAATCTTTTCAAAAATAATTTTAAAGATATTTGCTCTCATTATTTTTCAGACAGTGTAACAGCTACCGAAGCTGACTCAAAAAATACCAAAACAAGACAAATGTCACTTTTTGACAAATAAACCTCAACCAACTTTCCAAAAAAAAGTTTTCTTTTTTTTTTTTAGACAATTATTACCTTTCAGTGGATCTTCTTGTGTCATCTATTAAAATGCTTAAATTCAGCTTAACTTCACTTTTCCTGAACAGTCCTTCAGGCACAAGCCTATGCACACATTGTCCATAGTTACCACTTATTTAGGTTGCTTCCCTTCTACACACCTTCAACATTTACCTGCAATATATTTACTCTCTTCATGGCTTAATTTGTCATGATTTAATTAAAAACATGAAAACTAAATAACTTTTGATTCTGAGACTAATGCATTACCCTTCAACACCATTTCATGTTTTGCAAGGTAAAGACATTCTTCCTAACACACCTCCTCCCCTTCATTCTTCATTGACCTTGGTGTCTGCAGTGCTGTTTCTCACATATGTTTTATTCTCCCTCACTGCTGCACAGTGTTTTCTACCCTTTCCTCATAGAATCACAGAATGGTTTGGGTTGGAAAGGACCTTAAGATGATCTGGTTCCAACCCCCCTGCCATGGGCAGGGACACCTCGCACTAAACCATGTCACCCAAGGCTCTGTCCAACTTGGGCTTGGACACCACCAGGGATGGAGCATTCTTAAACACGCTTTCCCAGATGCACCACCACTGCTGCTGCGGGGCTCAGCTGTGCCCTGCGGTGGGTCCATTGGAGCCAGCTGGAATTGCCTGGGGATCTGGTCTGGGGCGGCCCTATTCCCTTCTCCCTGGCACAGAGGCTGTCCCTGCAGCGCTCTGCTGCCAACACCTGGACATCTACACCCAGTACATATCCCAGTATAATTTCATCCTTTAATGTACCTCTTTAGAATGATGCAGTAGATTCTTGAATTGCCTTAATTAATAAGGTCTGCATTACCTTAAAAAATCCAGCTGCTTCAGAAGTCCTGACTTTTGTCTCTGTAAGGTTTCTGTCACTCAGTGTACATGAAAATGAATGTAAAATTTGTTCTAACCATGGTAATAACACTGCTGAAATGTTTCCCCTAGGAGTATCCACATTTGAGACTTCAGCTTTTCCAAACCTGTGGACTTTATCCAGCACAATTAGTTACTAATTTTAAAAAAAGTTAGCAAAGGAAGGAGTAGAGGTTCTTAAATTAAAAAAAAAAGTTTTACAATTTCTTCATCCAGAGAGTTTAATATATGCTGATCCTGGCACCTGCATCATTCAGAGAAGACATCATTCATGGCCATCATGTAATCTTTTACCCACAATTAGAATTGATCTTGCTGCTGGAACCATATGTCAGGCTCACACACTTACAACCCCTTCAATTTCTTTTCGGTTTCTGACTTTAACAGTTATGCAGCCTTAAACACGGAACGCAGCATCTCAGAGTTTTACACTGGACTTAAACCACTTACTTTGACTTAACGCAACTGGGTGTCTGTCTTTAAAATGTTTTTTTGCCTTTCAGTGAAGCCTCGAGTTCTTCCTGTGCAGCCTGAAAACTATACCTGCTTCAATAGCTCAGGTCTTAACCAGCCTTATACAGATGTTTAAAGCAGCACTGCAGAGTGGAGCTGAGCTCTAAGTCCATAAGCCACTATTGAATCCAAAGTGCTAAAGTGCTTTGTAAACGCAGTACAATTACTCAGCAGTCTGACCACTGGGCAGGTTTCTTCTGTAGCTTTAAAACCAGACCATTCCACAGGCTTTGCTCTTGGATCTGAAAAGAGAGGCCTCAAAGAGGAAACAAACCACCTTGAGGAGGAATAATTCTACTGTCTACTTCCAAATCACGCATCAAACATGCACACCTAAAAATAGTGTTCTAAAGATAGTTGTGGTTCTCTTACAATCATTTCTCAACAAAGTTCATTATTTATGCCCTTAAGAAAAACCAAATTAGTAAATAACTAAGTAGAGTTTGGCACAAAGCTTAACAGAAAAAGCATGTGACATTTGACCTAATATTCTGATTTATCCTGAAATATGCCAAATAGCCACAGCTCTGAGTTATATAGCTCATCACTGAGATGTATAGTCTGGCAAGATCTGTACCACAGTCTGGCATCCATGCACGCCCCATTGGCAACAAGAGGGTTTTACAGATCCCTGAGCATTTTGTTTTAAGCTATCTCCTGTTAAATGGTCTTCAGTGGACATTTCTGCCAATTGCAGCTTCAGGGTAATATAACTTCTGCTTTGCGCAGAAGGCTGGAGCATGACAGGTAGGTTGATCTGCAACTTAAAGGCCATTTCTATCCCTCAAAATATGAATTGTAAGCATTTCTTCTTGAAAAATATTTTTCGAGTCAGAATCTGAAATCCAAACCATTTGAAATGGAAATCCCAAAATGATGATTCTGGATCACCACAAGTGACTTGTGTTTAGCTGCATAAGGTATGTTTTACCTTGCTCACCAGCCTCCTTGGTCAGAAATTATGAACTTGATGAAGAAAAGAAGCACATCCTAGCCGTCTCATACCCAGAGTACATTCTGAAGAGCAAGTTCCAGATAGTCTTAGCTTTGAGTAGGATGGAGCATCATGCACCACAACGGTAATTTCTGTAAGGAATTCCACTAGGATTTCAAAACTAAGACATACTTTTTAACCAATTAAACTGACTTTTAATTCCAAACACCCTCAACAAATGGTGGGGAGGGTAGAGAACAATGACATTTTGAAGAAGTAGCAAAAGATTCTGTAGAAGCCAGATGTGCTATAGAAAATGTGCTGAATTACTTGGGGAAAAATAACTAGAACTGCACTTGGCTTTGATGTGAGTTTCTGCTTATGACACAAACTTAAATCGCAGCACTGAATACCCAGAGAAGGAAGCTCACTGGCATGCTAAGCAAAGGGAGTTGAACCTCTGCACCTGGAAACTTACATTTCCTTCTCCTCATGTAGTCTTGGTGCCTCCTCCTGGAGCACCTGTCACTGGTTTTGAGCCTGGCTTAGTTTGTGAGGCTTTCTCTCCAGGTCTCTCTGCAGCTCCTGGTTAGTTCGCTTCAGCTTGGTGTTCTCTGCTTTGATTTCTTCTTTGCTACTGAGAAGTTCTATACATTGCTGCTCTAACTGGGACGGAAAAGAGAAGAAAGTATTATAACTAACTGATGCATCCTGATTTTGAGGCTTTCAATTCAAGTCTTAGAGGTCAGCTGAATGGGGAAGCTATTTCTATCAAAGCCAACACCTGAATAAAACACATATGGTGCCCTTCCACTGCTCTATGTACAGGCATAATTACGTTACACAAATCCAAAGCCATTACACTCTATAACTGAATTTCATTAAGTTAAAAAATGAAACAGGACAAACCACACACACACAAAAAAAGGTTAAAGAGCAGATTAGCCATATTTATTTGGTTTACATTCACAACTGCTATTTTACCCAGTTTCCCACAATGACAAGGCCTACACAGAGCAATTCAGAGTTCTGCCTAAAAACTGTTTGATCTAAATCTGGTAGCTGATAAACCTTCCCATTCCCAGTAATATCAACAAGCACTAGCCTTTCTGCTACCTCCGCTAAGTCTGCCAAGAACTGTGACTTAGAGCTTTTTTATTCACCTTCCAAAGTACATAAAAAGGAAAGATACACCTTCCCTGTGAAACAAATAACAGCAGATGACAGTGGTTTCTGGTATGTAAAGAAGTGCTACCTGATTCTCCTTGGCTAACTGAGCAAAAGTTAAGTAGGCTAAAATTAGTCCCCTTCATATTAGGGAAGGCATTGCTGACCTGAAGATATGGAAGGTTTTTTGTTTCGTTGGGTTTCTTTCAGTATGCCTTTTAAGGGATGTAAAATGTACTAGGAGCATTATAATGATTCCTGTTCATTCTTCCAGATCTGAGACAGAATGGAGGATTCTGTTAGTACTCTCATTTTGCCCATCCCAACATGTAGAGCTCATCCAAACCAAAATCTGTCCTTACCCAGCTTTGCTAGTCTGATCACATTACACAACGCTGCTGCTGTTCTAGTCTTGGTTTTAAATGAAACCTTAAGGCCCAGGTTAAAAACAAAAGCAGAAAATACTTTCTAGCTGGGACTGTGAAAGGTCAGGAATGAGCAGAGTGGGAGCACTTATCTCAACAGCAGCTTAACATATTTGCTGAACTGTAGCCTCAGCAGAGTTCATATGTAAAACTGGCTAGCTGGGCATCAAATTACTGATGAACAATGATGTTGGTTTACACTGCTAGATCATTTCAGTACCTGGGTATCGCTTCCGTTCCGTGACAGAATGAAGTGATGTATTCCAAGTAAAATACCAGATGCTTCAAGTATGAAGACTTTCTTATCCAGATGAGTGGTTTTGGGAGAAGGAAAAAGTGATCACACAATGACAAACTTTCAAAAAGCTTCAGAGCAACAAATTATGGGCAGAAATGTCACTTACAGAATACTATGGCCATGTGAAAACTTACACAGAGACTGGCCTGGAAATGTAACTTACAGAATACTATGGCCATGTGAAAACTTACACAGAGACTGGCCTGGAAATGTAACTGCAATGGTGGCCATCATCAGCTCCCGAAATCACAGGTACTGATGTTACAAATACTTTCTACAGATTCTGGTGCTTACTCTTATGAAAGAAACAATCCCCAAAAATGGAAGAAAAACTCACAATTTTAAAACTGAGTAAAGAACTGGGATTATACAATACAAGCAAACTGTGCCTGAGGACAGCTTTCCTGCCCCTCAAAGACATACATAAAGTACTCTCCATGCATTCCCTTGCTCTTAGCTCAGCATCCCTTCTATATATTTTTTTTCTTTTCATATTTATTTCAGGTGTGCATGAAGGATGAAACATTTATATAGTGTTATAAGGCTGGAAATTATTTCATTCTTTATGCCTTTCCTAATGATCCTACCACTTGATTTGCATTTTTTGAGTGCTTCTGATCCATGTTCTCATGGATCTCTTGCTCAGAATCCCAAGATCATGCACTTCAGTGGCTGTCATCAACACAGAACCTGTCATCAGCACAGAACCCATCATTTTATGTGAGAAGCCCAGTAACTATCCTGCATTTTACCTAGTCCATACCTATTTTCTTTCCCTTATACAAGATTCTGTGCCCTAGATGTTATGTTAGACATCCTCTGTCCCCTGTGCTTCCTTCTGAGACATGCCATCACACGTCCCTTAAGGAACACTACTGAAAATAACTTGTGCTTTATCAAAGCCATTTAGAGCAAGCTGATTCAAGATCATGGTAGCCAGCAAAAAGGCCTAGCCAAAGGAAGTCCTAGCCAAAAGAATCTTGGTCTACAGAAGCCCAGTTAGTATGGATTCAGATCAGTACTGAGGATATGCCAAGCAGAAGACCCTCATAAGTGAGACTGCTAGCTAGGATAGCAGAAACAACAGTGAACTCATCTCTCCTGGAAGTCCCCTTTCACATTTTTTATCATAATTTCCAACACAGGAATAATTACACTGAAAAGGAAAGAGAAGGGAAAACAAAGAATGTATTACAAAGTTTTGGAAAAAAGTGTTTCTGTTATTCCTAAGAGGTTCTCTTATATAATCAAGCACATAAGTTGTAATTAAACTAAGCTACCATTACCATGTGCAAGAATAGATTTAACTATCAAAGTATATTTCCATGGAAGAGGAGGAGGTAAAAGTGACAGTGCTCTGGATAAGGCAAACATTAGTCAGGTGGCAGCTAACCTAACACACATTAATATCTAGGTGAATGATGACTAATACCAGAAAATGAGTGTGCTTATATTATTATAAAAACACATCTGAGGAAAGATGAGAGTCACTCTCAGAGATTATCATTAAGAATTATCATTAAGATTATCATTAGGAATTAGGAAAATATATGTACAAAACACTGTCTCTAACTACACTGAGTTAAGAATTCCAATAAACAGGTTAGGCTGCTATACCCGAAAACAAAAATCTAATATTGTGTATAAGAAGATTGACGCTGGCTGCTAATCAGCTCTTTGAATGACAAAAGTTTCAAATGCCATCAGTTATTTGAATAAAATCATCTCACTCATCACATCATTAGAAGCAGTGAATTCCATTGGTCCAACACAGCTTCCTTTCCATAAAAATAAAATGGGATAGTTTAATTTTTATGGTACTACAAGGATGCTGCTCCTGAAAACCAGCCTTGTTGAGATTCATGGAAAATTCATAAATGAGAGAGGAAATTATAAATAACAGAAAACACAAACAAAACAGAAAACACAGTAATACTGTTAATTATAATGCAATGAACAGAAAAAGAAAACATAAAATTAGATAAATAATAACACTAATAAAAATAAAACAGACATTTTATTGTCCAAAGATAGGCAAGAGTAAACAATAAACATTCCCGATACTGCTGCCTGTGTTACTTGATTACACGAGGCATAAAATTGAGTGTAAGGCTTTGAATAACTTCTGTGGATTTTATACCAAATTTAGAACATATATGTTAGAGAACCACAGGAAAAGGGTTTTACAGAACTAACGGTTGTTAAATAAGTTTTAAACATAGCTTTAAATGGAAAAAAAGGAAAATATTAAATATAGTAATTAAAAATTATTTTTGCAGTTAGACTAAAAATACCTGATTTGTGTGCCCTCACAGGTATCTTCAAAGTATAGATTATTTCACTATAATGCTGCAATGTGGTAAATACCCTGCATAAACCCACATCTATTCTGATTCACAGCGGTACTGAACAAAGGTAATTAACATCTGGCAGTTGATTTCAATTATATAATGGCCTTTTAGTTCAGTTCTATATTCTCATCAGCTAAAACTGTATAAGCTTGCAAGCTAGAGATTTGTCTCCCATCCTACTCAAGTACAATCCTAGAATTCCCATCAGCTTCAGCAGCACCTGGATTCATGCCTCAGAGGAGGATCTAAAAACTACACAGAGCTAGGAAATGGTTCACAAACTTCTTTTTCCTCTTCCTTCCCTTCCTGTCTTGCTTTTCTCCTACCTTCCAGGACTGGCACTCCCAACCACTGCTGCCAGGGAAATAAAAAACCATGTTACATGTATTTTTATCCATATTTGTCCTGAGTTACTGTCTGGGCTTAAACCACGACAATATTCTACAGAGGAAGTTGGTTTCACAACATTCCATTTCAGCCCTTTAAATTCCAGTGCCACCCCCTTTCCCTATCATTAGTCATTCATACACTGACTTTGGAGACACTTCATAGGAAGTTCACACAAGCAGAAATACTCTGATTCCCCACACAGGCCATGCAGTTTAACACGTAAAACACATCAGGCTTTTAATATGGGAACTTGACAAGCAGTTACCATGCAAGAGAACCATGCAGTGCTATAAAACTGTTATCACAGACAGATTTATCAGGAGCAGATTGCTCAGGAGGAAGTATTTCAAGTTCATAGTGCTGTATCGTCCAAAAGTAAATGAGTAGTTGGTAGAGCTTTGAGCAAAGGGGTACGCTACAAGACCCAAATCATTGTTGCTCTCTTGAGCTGTGTGGGGATTAAGTCAGTTCCTAGTACATTGAAGGCAGTGGAATTCTGCTACATTTTCATAAAATTACCCTACTACCTGGGGAAAATGCATAAAGCTTTTTTTTTTTTTTATCATATAAAAGGAAAGCTTTTGCTCTGTTAGGAGAAAAAACAAGACAGAAAAATCCAAAGAGCAGACTGTGAAAGCAGTAGATGATATTTAAAAGAGATTTTGTAAGAAAAGAGAATTCATTATCAGGTGTTCTGGAAGCACCATAGCAATGACAAAACAATCTGACCTATGTTTGTTTTGCAAATATCTGGGACGGTTTCAGAAATTACCATCACTTGATTTATCTCTTCTTGTTCTATTGTCAGCTAGTCTGGCATGTAAGCACGTGTCATTTCTGCAGGCTGGATGCTCCCCTAGCATTTCATTCATGGTTTACATTCTTAATTTTGTTCAAATTAGACAGAAATATAAAATAATATCCTGTCATAACCAAAAGTGTAACACAATTATAAGTAACATAACTAACAAGCATCAGAAAAAATAAGCTGGTACATTAGCTGGCAAATATTCCCCACATGCACCCAGGGAAAATAATTAAAGCTATAAGGGCACATAATTATTATGTGAAAAAATACAAATGTTTTGATTAAAATCTCTATTCCCCAGGATCATACCATACAGTTTTATTTACATAATTGTATGGTTTTGTCAATATTCGATAACATGATCTTTCCCTTTCCAGTAAGGCTGTGGAATAAACAGAGATGGAGATGAAAGGGAGATGGTGCGGTTTTGAGCACGTTAACCAAAACGGAATGTAACATGAGCACTCTAAGTTCACATGATGAGTTCAGAATCAACACTCTCACAAGGGTTTAATTTGTGCCCATACATGTAACTGTGATGTGAACAGTCTGGGTTTTACAACTGCTGTTCATGCAGTTTAATGTAATGGTTCTTCTTTCCCTTTGAAAAAGTACAGTGATTTACACACTTTGTGCACTAATCTTCTGAGATGCTGATTCTACTCTTCCACCAAAGGTGGACTCTGACACTGTCTCATGCTAAACCCAATGAGAAACCAGTTCATCCTTCCTATCCTGTTTACTCTTATGTTCATCTATCTTCTCTATTTAGAACTCTGTTGTTTGAAACACAGTCCACCTTTTTACTATGTTTGTCTTTCAAATGCAAAGCACAAAAGCGGACAGAGCTAACGGCAAACAAAAGTTGTATCCACTGTGTAGATGCCAAAAGCAAGATGGATGAATGTATGGAGCTAGTATTCCACACTTTCAGTGCACAGCTTACCTATTCCTGATTCCAGCACCAGACCACACATATGTACAGTGTTTTGTCTGATACATTACTGTAGTGAAAGTCTCTCACTTTTGATTAAACGAAAACAAGAAGGAAATTAGCATTTCTAAAAGAAGGTTTAAACTCTATATTTTTATCTTGCCTTAAAATCTACAAATACACACAACAGCTCATCCTCAATTCCTTTATGACGATAAACACCAATGAGAAAAACACCAATTCTGAGATAAGAATGTGGCTGTTTTGTTTTCCTTAGAGTAAATGTATGAAGTTCTACGCAAAAACTCATCAGCAGTATTTGGGCTGTTGCTCTACTAAACCAGAATTACAGATCACTTCAAAGGAGAAACATGCCTATGGTTAATGAGTTACCAAACAAACACATTCTGGTAACAAACTTCAATCCAGCTGAAACAGCCAGTGAGCAGAAGGAGACCCACACCTGGAAAGACCCAAGGTCTGAATCAAAGAATGAGTAAGGGGCCCAAGTGGCAGGCAGGGACAAGTAGACTAAAGACCACACTAATATTCAAAAGGTCTGTGAATGCAGATTTATTTCTGAATAAAGTAAGTGTGGAGAAGGGCTGCACGTGTATATGTTTTCACTAATAATATTCACTACTTATAAACTGGGTGGGAGAAACAGGATCAGGCTGTCAGCCTTCACGTTTGTGCCAATGCTACTTGTGTTTAGGTGGGTGCCAGTAGAGGTGCTCCTTTCTAATGAGTATTAAATCTACACAGTTTCCCATATCTGGTGTATCTGTATGTGTACATATTGAGGATATACATTCAGCCTTACTACTGGCTGGACCTACAAATACAGCATTGCTATTGAACCAGACAGGAAAAAAGCCCTGGTCGCTTAGACCACAGGATTCAACTTCATGAAAGAAAATATGTATGTATGTGTGAAAGCTCCAGAACAAAAGACCAAAAACAGGTATAGAAGAATGGCAGAGGTTAACAGCATGGATTGGCAGGGCATAAAGTTGTGTACATGCACATGAAGCTTCTCAGCGCATCCAGAAAAAAAGGAATTGTAACCTTAAATCTTAAAATCTTAACCAAACTGTTCTAACTTACTGTGTGCCTTTAACCAAACTGTACCAACTTACTAACATGCAGGGAGAAAGGAATATTCAGGTGACAGGGAAAGGAACATCATGGGACTGATAACAACTAGGAGGACAGTAAATACGACCAAGGATGCTAGCCTTCAAGATAGCAGAGTCTGGCATGGAGCGAGACTGGAACAGAACAGAAGCAAGGACATACCAACTGCTAACTCAGCACTAGGACCTTGCGAGCATGCGCAAGCACTGGGGTCATTCAGTAAACACAGTGAGGAAGGCTATCAGTGACCACCAGAGACCCCCACTCAGCAAGAAAGTGCATGTGTAATTAGGATGCAAATATTATAATTAGTCCCTGGGAAAGCTATGAATATGCATGAGTATGCTAAATATACAGCCGTTGTTGGCAAGTATCGGGTGCGCTCTCCTTTGCGAAACAATTCACGTGTGTGGCCAGCGCTGCAATAAAGAATTCTGCTTTCTAAAACTCCGAATGGAGCCTTAGAGAGTTTCTCTGACCAACTTTTATGGTAACAAAATTACTACAGAGGCATAAAATTCCAATGCATTTTAGGGTCACAATTTCCAGTTAGGCAGAAAAGTCAGGTAATACGGTATACTCAGTGCACCCCTGTGCTAATCACAGCTATTAAACAGACACATTTATTCATGCAGTTGTCAAAACACACTGACAAGAGTCTGACCAAAAAACCCCAACAAACCCAAACCACAAAACAAACCCTTCACCACACGTGGTTGTAAATAATCTCTAGTCTAAAACAGACAGCTCAACTACCTCATGCTTTTCCAATTGACTAGCTGTCTGAAGGCTAAAATCATACTTGTTGACTTAGATGAAAAACTATCAATATAAACCAATTGTCTTTAATGACCATACATTTTTAAGTGTTTTATTCCTTCAGAAGCCTCGTCACATTCTCAGAATAGCCAGCAGAGTGCTGAACAAATGAAGTAAATGTTCTACAATGTATTTGCCTTTATTACTCAGTATGTAAGAATCTGAAATACAGAAATGACGCTTTATAATAATAATACTACAGGGGAACTTTAAGCCTCCTTTTGTATTCTATTTAGACTTAGTATCATATTTTTTCTCTTCGAGATAGCTACACATTAAAGGATGATCTATTACTTTTTAGTTCTTATATATTTGTTTTTTCATGTGTTTTATATATTTGTTTATATTTATAGACACATTACAGACGTTTTTATATATAAAACCAATATATATTGTTTACTGTATTTCATGTTTGTTTCATATATATTTATTTATCTACATTTTCATTGGTATCAGTGCTTTGTTGCTGCTTTAACATCTTAAACCTCTCATTTCTCTGTCGAGTTAATCCAGATTTATAGCTTTTCTGCACACAATGTTTGCAAAGCACACAGACAATTTACCAGATTTGCTGGTAAATCTGACTGTCCTCTGAAACCAAACTTATTAACTGGAAGTGTATTGCTAATACTGTCTAAAAACTGCAATGCATTGCAATAATAGACATCTGCAAAATCACTTCAGTCAACAAAATCTGTTATCTGGAAGAGAAAAGGTAATTTCAGCCAGTTCTGCCTTATGAATAATTTTACTGGTAGTCTTCGTGACTACTAAAATTTCACATTATGGGAATTCTTGTGATTACAGTCCTCAGTTCTTTGTCCTCAGATAGCTCTCTATAGTTCTATGTTCTCTGTAGTCCTCAAATAATACCTTGTTTATTTCAAAGTTTCAAATAGCAGGTAAGATAGTTGCAAAACTACACAAAGAGTCCAACAAAGAGAAGTACTGACTTTTTTAGAGCGCATTCCAACTTCTTCTTTTTGTTATCTGCTTCTTGGAGCTGGGAAAAAAATCTGACCAGGAACTCTTCAAAGCTGGAAAGTAAACGAGATTCACCTTTTCTCAGCTGCAACCAAAGTTGTTTCACATCATTCTCACTGAAAAAAGAGATCATAAAGGATTCATTAAGAGAGAACATTTCTCAGGCTGCAATGAGTGCTCGCATCATTCTAGGGGGATGGAGGCTTCAGGGCATCATTAGTCAGAACACAAAGCTTATTGAAAACAAGGGCTACTTTGCAGTAACAGATTTTAAAAGAATGAGGTGGGTGGGAAATGGTGGAAATAACATTTATTCAAAAAAATGCATCATAAGTCTTGTCATAATGAAAGGCTTTCAGGATGACTGCCAATCAATTCTTTCCTGTTTTCAGGCAGTTGGGTGAAAAGAAGCACTGATGAGCACTTTATTTAATGGTAAGGAACACTGATGTATTTTTTTAAACACTCTTACTATCCATCCAGATTCTCTCCCACTTTTGCCCCATGCTTTTTTTGCTCTAGACATTCATTGTGATTGACTAGTGAACGTCAGGCCAACACACAAGAAGCTCTTGGAGCTATTTTTACTGTTCTGTGTTTCAGAGTGAGTCATCCTGGTCCTGGAAGAGGTAGTGTTATAATAGTGATCACAGCATGCAATTACACATCAAGGGGAGAAAAAGCAGAAAAAGGTGAAAAAACATTCTTTCTTATTGCTAAGTGGTGCACTTCAAACACAGCCTTCCCCAAAAAGAAGCAGTCATCATGCATTGTTTGATTGAAAACCGGTGGAATCTGTGGATTACATGCTAGTAATTATCTACGTTCAAAACCCATGGTACATCAGTGGATTAATAGTGTAGCTTTTATATGGCACAAACACACGTTTCGTATGCATGGAGTATGATAGCTTTGCTCTTGGAAATTTTTGTTGAAAGGCATTTTATAATTTCTGACAGCCAAGAAAATTAATTTTTAAGGAATCACTGTGTTACCGAGCAGCCTTTGTTCTCATCATTTACCTTGGATTCTATTAAAATCAGATTCAGAGCTGAATCATAAAAGGTCATACAATCTATTACTGTTGCTGGAAAGACTCACTCATCAAAAACCTTCTTAGCTCCAAGTCAATCCATCAGATTTGAGAACTGGAATTGTTCATCCTCATCATCACTCACGCTCTCTTTGCATTTAAGTTGGCAGACTGTTTCACCTTCTGACTGCTGCATCATCTCCTTATTCAAAGTAATCTGCTCCATAAGAAACTGGCTTAAGAATTAGAAATCATACACATTAGCATTATCAGAACTTACGATAAGAAACAATGTCATTTAAGAGCAAAATATTAAAGATCACATTTTACAATAAATATAATTTGTGAGGGAAAAACCTACACTTGTTTACAAGAAAAGGGATTATAATGAAACAACAAAAGGATGAAGCATGACAAGAGGATTTCTGAGTTCTGTGCCTGACTTTCTCCCCAGTTTAATGTCTAACCTTCAAGAACTCACACAACATTCACAAACACACTGAAAAATTACAGTCCTCCATAAACAAAAGACATAAATTGCTGAAACAAGCACTTTATAAAGGTTGTGGCCTTATTGGTATGCTTAAGCAGAAGTGAGAAATCTAAAATAATCACAGCTCTGGTACTGATAAAATGTACCTTCTATTTTAATATTCCTTCTACTGCATGATCAAAGGCACACCTCAAATTCCTGTATAAACTTCATATAGAAAGCTTCATTTTATTAACACTTCTTTCCCCCCATTTGACTCATGCATTTTAATTCTAGAGCAGCTTCTTCCATCTATTTTGGATATTTCTCTTAATAACAAAAAGACTGGATCATGGACACGTGGTAGGATGAATGTAATGTTGCAATGGAAGGATACAAGCTCTTCAGGAAGGACAGGAAAAGATGACAAGAAAGGGGAGTTATTCTTTATGTGAGAGAGCAGCTGGAATGCATGGAGCTCTGTGTGGGGATAGAAGAGGAGCTCATGGAAAACTTCTAGATAACAGGAAGGGATGCAATAGGTACATTGCAAATAAAAGACAGATGAGAGACAACGTGGGCCCTCTCCGGAAGCTGTCAGGAGAACTGGCTACCCTGGATTTGGAGAAGGCTGAGGTTCTTAATGACTTCTTTGCCTCAGTCTTCAC
>JANHGB010014268.1:17639-28749 GCA_026283785.1 Coracopsis vasa | reverse complement strand
TATTTTAATGTTTGATGGTTGGCTGCAAAAACAGCTGAGAAATGAAGAAATTACTGCTAATAAAGCTTCATAGCTTTGTGTCAGTATTATTTTAGTGAAACAATCCTGGAAGAGTTAGAGAGAAAATTTGGATTATTAATTTCTAAAGAAACTACAGAACCAAAACTCTGAGATCTAACAGTGCTCTACCAGCTTAATGTCTACCCATGGAAAAAAGGCCCAACCAACTACTAAGCTGAAAACTAAAGTTGAAGTTATTTAAAGGCAAAAATGGGACTATGAGCATATTCTACATAAGTTAATTCAGCAGTGCTGGTGGTTCTGGAATACCTGACTCTGAACAGCAACTGGAGAACAGCCACGCACCTGTTTTTTCTGAGCTCTCATAACATCAACTTCATGCTCGGCGTATTGTAAATCCTGTGCAGGGTCCCTTGTATCTTGTAAATCACTGGAAGTCTAAAAGGAGAAATTACAAAACCCTGAATGATAAAATCTATCTTCTGTTCTTCTAACAAGAAAATGCCATGCTGTAGATCTAATGGAATTATTTGCTTTCAATACAAATGTATTAAAATCTTGCATATATGGAAAAAAATTGTGCTATAGGACACAGATTAGGTTAAACCAAATAATCTTAGATTGGTAAAATGATGAGAAAGTAATAGTGCAGCTAGATCTGAAAGGAAAGAAAATATTCTTATTTGGTAGTTGTTCTCCTCAGAATGAAAATATTTTTTCTGGCCCATGACATTTGGGCATAGTTAAGGTTGCTCTTGCTAGAGCATTTACTGCTCAGGACTAGAATGCAGTTCCAGTTACCAGAAGCATTACTCCAATAGCTGAGAAATTGATTACTGTCTTTTTGCCAAATACCTGAATTTTCATTTACTAACCTCGAGGGAACAATAACTTTAATTCCAAAGAAGCAAGTACAATAATAGAAAGAAACACTATCAAATGAGGAGTTGTTTGGGTTTTTTAAATGTTGTCCTGCACATTTCTCCTTACTCATACCAAATGGAAAGTAGCAAGAGGGCAATCATATAAATTATAGAATTATACTTTTTATTAGATGAGGCAATGGAAAAAGAAATGTATAATGCATTAAAAAACAGCATTAGAGTTTAAAGCATATTTTGGAACCAAACCAGAAATCTGGGAATCTACTTGGCACATCTTCTTTAAATCTTCTTTAATTAGACTGTTACCTTAGAACACTAATGGAGCTCCCAAGATGAGAAATGTATTCATTTCTCCAGCTGTTTCAGAGGGAGTTCAAGAGTTACTGGGAGATGTGTTTGTTTATTGTGTTTTTAAACACTATGATGAAATCAACATGAAGAATAACAGTTCTGTATAGTTTCTGAAAAGTAAAGTCTAGTCTCTATCATGATGAGCCATACTGTACTGAGAACAGCATCGTAGTGATAATTTGTTCTGGTCACAAACCACCTGAAATAATTTGTAGGCTTTGATATGTAGCAGCCAAGTGAGTGGAAAGGGTGAACTCAGATTCCATACACTGAAAACTAGAAAAAGCCCCGTTTGCATACCATAATTTGAGGCACAGTTTTGGAGCCCTGATTTCCTTGCCTGCCCAGAGATGACGTAGATCGGGAAATGGACAGGGATAAAGATCTGTGATATGGTTGAGTATGCAAGGAGAAAGCAGCAGCCTGAAAAGAAGTATTTGGGGGTTTGCCTCTTGAGACAAAAAAATTCTGAAATATGTGTAAGATTTAGCATTACATAGGTGCCAAGGGACTCAGATTTCCTTGCAGATCCAACCACTTGCCATAGCAAAATGCCAGGATTTGGCAAGGAGCTCTAACACATTCAAAGCCTCATGCCCTAGGAGAACAGGGATGAGCAGCTTGCTGCAGCCAGGAAGAGCTCTCCTCTTTGAACATCACTGTCATTTGGTTTGGTTATTAGGGGATATGTCACCTTATCAAATTCCAAAACCGGAGTACAGCTTGTCTCTCAATATAACGAAAGGCAATGCTCTAACTCTGGAAAAAAACAGATGACTTCAGTACTTTCACTATTACTAAATGTAGGAAGGTGACTGAAGATATAGAAGATAATAATCGAATGACCACTACATACAAATGTGTACCTTTAAAAATGTATGAATTAAAAAGGTTGGAGAGAACAGAACTGCTAAGTGAGACTGAAATGCCAGTCACTGGACTTGAAAGACAAAAATCAGTAGCTGATATTACTACTGTTGTATGAGGAAGGAGGCTGTGCTGCAGACATGTAAGCACCTACCTTGGGAGGAAATGTTTTCTCAAATACTTTCTTCCACAGTTCCAAAGGTGTGTTTGCACACAGCTTTGCAATATCACTGTCAGAGGCAGGTGGTGGTCCTAAGGATTACAACACAGCACAAAGTGATATAAGTATGTTGTCATAACAACAGAAATTGTCTAATAATTTTGGATAATGACCCATCTAACAATGTTTTATCTTCTACAGTGACAAGCTCCAACAAGTCTGAAAAAACACTGATCTCCTACCATGAAATGGGCTGACTGGTATTGTATACTATATTTTCTTTCAGATCTAAGCTTGTTGATACTTTACTATTTGAAGTAGTCCCAATAGTTTATTTAACTACCTAACAAAGTAATTCTCTGTAATATAAATATTGAACGATAATTTCAAACTTTCTAAGCAATTTCCTTCAATAACCTGTTGAAACTGATGCTGAACTGAATTTAACTTTTTTATTTATTTTCTTAACACTTTTTCTTGTTTTAAAAAACAATTAAGCAACAAATACCATGAACAGGAAATGTCCTAACCTATGTGGCTCAGCGAATCCATGCCTGCTGGTATAAACAGAGGTTTGCTGTGATCCACTGATAGAGATTTGCTAAACAGAAAAAAGAAAATGTAGTAAGTGAGCATTTAGCATTCAACAAAAAAACGGCATTATTCTAGCCAAGACCAGACTCTTACTGGGCTTTTCATACAAATACATGTAAATAAACATCTACTCAATTCTAGTGGTGACCATGTTTCTAATCCATTTTTTGGGATCAAAACCAAGGAGTTATCACTGTCCTATGCAGAGACAGGCAGTTGAGCCAGGAGTCAAACTCCATCAATAAGAAGAGAGATCATATTTAAGAAAAAAAAAAAAAGGTCTGGTGATTAAAATATTTTTATTAAGTACTTTTAGTCTCTGGGCAAGAACATTCAACAGTTGGACAATAATTATGTTACCTTTTATCACAGCCAAATGCCAAGTGATTAATAAGAGCATGGGCTTTCAGCAGGAGAGCCTCAGATTTACTGGTAAACTAAATGAATCAGAAAACAAAACATACATTATGATCTTCCATCACAGAAATATTACATTATGTCATCTATATAGAGGATTTCAGATAGAGCCTGGCTAAATCCTGACATCAATAAATTTGGTATATGTTCACTAAATTTACTAGAATAAATACCTTCCCTTCCCAAAACATGAATGTATTTGTCACTGGATATATAGATCAAAAAAGATTAAATTAAAAATAACAGAAGTAAAGATTAAAGAACAAATTTTAAAATATTCAAAACTTTTTGAAGCATGTACATTAAGAGACAAAACTTCTGCCCAAGACGAATCAGTTATTAAGATTTAAACCACACAAAAAATTATCCAGAATACCATAAATACAAATATTATGAATAACTATAAAATTGTTCACACAACATAAAAGCAACTTGATAGTGGCAGAACTTGCACAGATTTATCTGAAATCAGCTCCCGGAATATCTTCTCAAACATCATGCTTACTCCTGTCCTAGGGCTTTTGTATCCTAACAGATTCATGTCTTTGAGACAGAAGTCAGATCCCTACTCGGGAAAACGAAGTTTTTCTCACTCATTTCAATGGGAATCAGGATTTAGCAGCCAGAGTTTCAGGCTCCTGGTTTTTTATTTTTAATTACAGTAATGCTTAAATACTTTAAAAAAAAAATAAAATAATCGAACAGTTGTCTTAAAGGACATGCTGTAATCATAAGAATTTAAAGCCAATATAAGTTCCTGCTAATCAAAATAAGCCACAATTAAATTTTATTTATTACATAAATGATGGTTGATACAGTTAGAACCATCTTCTGAAGTAAAGAGAGCCCAAGAGGCAGCTTTTTTGCATTAACCTCAGCATGCATGTTTCCGTGCTTACTCAGAACATGATCTGCTAAATTCAAAATCAATTTATATACCCACATAAATGCTTCATTGTCTTCATGGTTGGCAGATCCTACTCATTACTGTAAAAAAATCCCTGCCTTTATTCTTCAACACTGCGAGCGTGATAATCTGGTATACTCAAACTGCTGTGCAAATGAGCCCTTGGATGTAAGTTCTTAACTCTAGCAAAGCCAGGTCATGAGACATAAATTCATGCTTTTATCAAAAAGGCCAGTTCTCCAATTGTATCAAGGGCGATCACTTTTGCCTGTCCTCCTTTCTTGTATTAAAAAGATAAAATTCCAGACATGCAGTAAATTGATAGAGGAACTGATCTGGCTAACAGATTACTATTTGTATTTAGTTTTTGCTGATATTGATAATTATCTGGTTTGTTTGTTCACAAGTTATGTCCGTCCATCCATCCCCTGCCAATACTTTTAACCCATTCCGGCAGATTCGCTCATAAATAAAGGTACTGTAAGCCAAATCCATTTTCTCTAGAAATTTTACATATCTATTTTTTGTAAATATTGTTTTGTAACACAAATACTGCTTAACTTCTCTATCCTTAGTTAGAAAGTTAATATACACACCACTAATGATGCTCCATAGTAATGTGAAACAAATCGAAGTGTCTTGCTTATTATTTTCCTCACTTCAGAATCAAACTCCTGAAAAAGTTGATATTGGAACATACATGAAAGAAACAAACCCCAAAATATTACAGTTAGAACTTTAAACTTTTTTTTTTTTATAAACTGCAATGCACTTAGGCTACAATATATGAGGCTTTCAGCTGTCAGCATAATTATATCTTAAGACAGAATCGGTAACAGCCTACTCTGAGAAGAAATGTCACAATTTCCCTTTGTTTCTTTTTTACAGAGGGAGCCTAATTCAGGCAATATGTTAGTCCAGAAAAGTTTCTTAATTGTGGAATGTGTACTGAATTTTCAATTAACTTGTTTAGTTTTGTTTTAAATTTTTAGAAGTTGAAATACTGCCTATAAGTTCTCTTTTTGTGAAAATATTTAACTTTCAGTACACCTTTGGCTAAATGTTCTCTAAGTTCCAATACCTGCAAGATTTGAAAGGTAAATAAAAATACCTTTTCATCACTGTTTCTTTCAGATCATATACATAGCCTTCCCTGGATAAAGTGAGCAAAAATCTCGTCCCAATGAAGCCTGCAGGAGTCTGTCCATAGACCCCAGAAGAACAGGGCTTTTACTTTACGGTGGTTACCTGAGAGTCACTGTTTTTTAAAGAGGTCATGGCTCAGCATAAACACTCAGTATGAAAGAAGTACCCTATTAATAACGAATTAGGTAACTCAGCCAAGTATTAATGCAGTATATAGTCATCCAGAGAAGCTCTGGCTGCCAGCACGGCAGCTAAAAATCAAACATACTGTTCTAGTTTCTCATGCTCAAGTGCTGCTTTAAAACTGTCTCTAGAAACTTAGAAGTACTTAAAGTTCAAGACTGAAATGATAATTTACTGCTTGTTCTGACACAACTACAAAAAGTCTGACTAGCTGGCAGGAGAGACGCCTCTCTTTTATTGCCATAAACTTAAAGCTGCTGTCAGAAGGGACACATGGAGCTGGACTTCTGTCTTTTTAAAAGAAGGTCACCAACATGTTGTTTTCTTGCTTCCCTCTTTAGCCTGCAGCAACTTATATCTCAACATTTTCCAAGCACATCTCAAAAATCGTCAGATTGGGAATGTTTTGTAAAGGAATGACAGTAGGTCTTCCATAATGCTATTGGATGGAAAGATTTTTTGGTGGAAGAAGGCTGACTTGGCCATACTTTTGTTCAAATAATTACTATTGTCAAGATTTTAGTATATAGAATCTTTACCAGGAATCTTTTAATTATTATTAAAAATTTAAAAAATTAAGTATTACTTACATGAAAAATATCATATTTGCTTCCAATTATCACCAAGGGTATTGGAAAAGGGTCAACTAACTCATAATCCTATTAACCAAATATGCAACAGTTAAACAGTGTAAACAAACTGTAAAAGACTGCAACTGTTAAAACAACTGAAAGGGATTAAAATTAATTCACAGAACACAAGCTCTATTTTTTTCAAAACCTTAAGTTAGATGAAGCAACTTTAATGCAATATCCATACGATATTCTACAACATTCTCATTTTCTTTGTAAATGGTCAGGAAATGTTCCCTCTGAGCAGCCAGAACACTTACTGGCATGAAAGGGCTCTTACACTATACATTCCAGCTCCAACATTAGATGGGAAGAGAGGAAAAAAAACCTCATCTATTTTCAGAACAACTGCCACACTGGATTAGTTGAACCAGCTTTTTTACACATTCCCCCTCCTTGCATCATACATAAAGTAATAGAGACAAAGGCTCAAGAAAATTAAGCTGAATGATTTGCTTGTGTCACACATTTGTCCTCCCCACATCACATTTTCAAAATGCTTAAAAAATATTTAATGTAAATTTCAAATGTTTGATATCAAGCAGAAAAAAGGAAATGTCACTTAACAACCATGAAAATACCAATGGATGCAAACAGCTCTGGGGGTGTAGATTTAACTGTTAAACAGCTAACTTCTGATAAAAGTTTTAATAAGTAGGTTACAATAATTCTCAAGTTATCTGGAAGGTTTTCCTGTAGCCCACATGAAATGAGACAATCCCCTCATGTGTTCACGCAGTTATTTAGTCAAACTGTTTTGGTTGCAGCAGAGTGGAAAAGAGATGTGCTGTAGCAGAGGTTGACCTAACTCTTCCCTTGTAAAATCAGTTATTTCACATACAGATTAAACACAGGTGTATTAGCAAGAAGCTGCACAAACTGAAAGTCCTCTACTTTGAGAGGAAAAACACTTCACTTGTACAATATCGAGGCAAAAGCTTTGAGCAAGATTATCATAACCTAGAACTAGTTATAAGGAATATAGATCTGAAAAAATTAGTTTTAGTTTCTTAACTAAGAAAAAATTAATTCTGGATAACATCAGAAACATTAAAACTGGCCTACTAGACCCTATTCATCTTTTGACTATGGAATTAATTTTGGCTATAGACTACTTCAGGTGCATCTAGCCATTTTAAACAAGGTCTGCATCTGATATCCTTTATCATCATAGTTAATAATTCTTTATCCAGGGCAATGGAATATATCCAATCCTTAAAAAAATCCTGTAAGAACCTCATGAGTTCCTGTTTATCATAAAAATATATTTAGCTATTAAAAGGCAAATAAACTGTCTTTGATGATAAAAGGTAGTATTTTCTCTCACAAAATCGACATAATTTTTTTCTTGAACAATGATGAATGTAAAAAGACAATCAAGGAGTAACATAACATTTGTTTGCATTCCTTCTGGTTTTGATAAAGAAGAATAATAATGAAGAATAGAAACTTTAGTTAAGAAGGTATAATTTGTATTCCCTACGGGGCAAGTATAGTGAGTCTTCTCTTCTTGACAATTAACGGCCTTATTCATTTTTACTTACTGAAAAAAAGCTTACAGTTTTCTGATATGTAAGCCCCTACATGTAAACTTAACACCATGGTCATGATTTATTGCCAAGTGTGCTTGTAGGCAGTTTCTTTTCTTGAATTACCTCCTCTAAAAGTAAAAAATAAAATAATAATCCAGAAGATCTCAAACCCTATACTCTAAATGTACTGAGTGTTGCATATGTTGCTTTCTCATAAATTCTAAGTTTTAAATTTTTGAGCTATATAAGCATTTGCTGTATTGCAGCATTTTATAGAAGTTACAGTAACTAGATTTATGTGCCAAGTCTTTGAATTGTTGAATACTTATTTATGGATTATACACACACAACATTTGCAGAGGTTTAATGCACAATGACTTTTCATTTTTATTGCGCATAATCTAGTTTAGCTTTTCCAGAGATTTAGTTAGCAATTATGTTTAAAGGACTGATGTTAACATTTCTGAAACTTTATAATTTAATTAGTTGTCAGATTATCAAAAGGCATTGAGTTTGTGATAGACATTTAAATAAATGCAAAGTATATAGTCATGTTGATGGCTGTTATAACTATATTCTTTGCTTAAATTTGTACCTTCAGCTAGTCTCTTGCTAGATGACTTTTGTACATTCTAGTTTTCATCTTCATTTTAAAAAGATGAGGGGGGGAGAAGCAAACTGCTACTCTAAAACTATTTCTTTTGATTGGTGTAACATGCCATAACAATCACATTAGATATCTAACAAAAAGATATAAGAAACCTTCTTTCCTTGTTTCTGCTCTTATTGAATTTTTATTAAATTGCTATAATTTTCCGGTGAACAGGTTCATCTACATCAAATGGATTTTCAGTCATGCATAAAAATCTAAAAGAGTTGTTTACGATTTTCGAAAGCATTATCTTTAACTGTATAAAGGCCTGTGACATCTGGAGAAAATATTAGAAGCAACTTACTGGATGATCCCTCTGCAGATTGTTCCGCATCCTCTGTTTAATTTCAGTAGCTACTTCAGGATTTGTCTTTTCTAGTTTGGCTAAAATTTTGTTCACGTGGTTCCTGGTGACCTGCAGAAGTTTCTCCATAGTGGTCCAGAGTTCATTAGGTTTGGACAGATCCAATACAAGAACTACAGCAAATGTCCTAATGGAAAAGCATGATTTGGTCAGATCTTTAGTGCATGAGACAGTCAACATTTTCATATACAATCATACCTGTAGACCAAATGCTGAAAGCAGCAAATGTGAAAATATAGATGCTAAGATAGAATTAAATGTGACGGCATGGGAAAGCAGCTTTTAAGGATACTCTGAGCTCTGAAGAAACCTTTCCCTTGTCTCTTTTTCAGAGCTATTACTTTGGCAACTTTCCACCAGGGTTTTGGGGGGGACTGTATATATCAAACTTTCTGCCTGGAGACGGTGTTTCAAAGCAGCAAAATATGCAAATATCCTGAGCCCATTTAGCTCCTTCTTCCTGTATGACTGGGACCTTCTGGTATCACATGTCCCTTTCATCTCATAACTCTACAATCCCAGATGAAGCAATGTTACCAAATGGTTAGGATCTTTCCTAACCATTAATGTATTAGGAAGTTCAATACTTTCATTATTCATTTGTAATATGAAATGGAAAAATCTGGTTAAGGGCAGTATTCTGTGCCATGGACCGTGTCAATTAGCTGGAACATCAAATGGGTGTATGAGAAAGTCTTCTGAAAGATAAATGGAAGAATTCAGAGTATTTAAGATGTACTTAGTGATTACCAGGCTTTTATGGTGACATTTATGTTTTATGGTGACATTTTATGTTTCATCATTTATGGTGACAAATGTTTTACATATAAATTCCTTTCCTTCCAAAACCCTGCCTCCCAAAACTGCATTAAAGTGCAACTGTAAAGAAGAAGATTGCAAAAGCAACCATTCAAATGTATGCAATCTTTCTTTCACATTCCATCCTGATTTGAAAAGAGGGATTCCAGACCAGAGTGGTATTACAGAGACTACAAAGCAAAGTGAATGTGCACTTCCACTATAAAATGCTGTGAGGAAAAAAATCCAGTGAACAGTCTCTTGGTGAAACTAGATATAGTTCACTGAACTTGCTCGACTACAGACAGATGAGAAAACCAGTGAAAAGCACTTACAGTTGAAATGGTAGAATTTATGCATATTAAAATATTGCCTTATGAACAGAAGTGGTCTTACAGAACAATGCTGCTACCCCATCAAAGAATCTTAACATCATCCACATGAGAATATTCCTTATCAGTAAAAAAGGAAGAAAAGACTGATGGAGATGAAGCCCTGTTAAGTTCATTTAGACAATAACTGAGAAATCATATTTGATTTTTTCCCCCCATGCTCTTCTAGGAACAAAAAGCTTCACATCCCAGAAGTGTTTTTTATTCTCTCTTAGTCTCTCACTAAATAATGGCATTATTTCAATAGCCAAAACAGTAGGAAATGTACATGATAAAAATTGTATCCCTCTGGGGTTTTTTTTCCATAGAAGTTAAAGCTCACTCATCTTCTCATCAGATGGTCACATCACTTCCAAGAAAATACATTGTTTTGGTCACAATTTCTTGCCTTATTTTTCACTTTAAAATACTGCCCCTCACAGATGTACCATCTACGTTTGCATAGAGAAGTAGGAAGCAAGATTTTATTTTTCGCATGCCCCAGGCATATAAAGAATTGCTTTTTCTGCTCTTCACTGAGCATAAAGATACAATGTCTTCTCTTTTTCCGTTTTTCTTGTTCTAGCTACTGAAGGCCAACCTGTTTCATTCATGTTACCGCTTCCTCTAGTTGGAGATTCTGAAGAACTTGGCTTATTAGGAGAGAACTATGAAAAGGAAGGTCAGCAAAGTATTGGTGGTTATTACAATGTTTTTTAGAAGAAATTATAGATGTTTTATCTTACATTTTGAAAGAGTTTTCCACAGTAAAAGGTCTAGAGACTTACTTATGTTTGAGGGAAAGCTGGAATTAACTTTGGAATGCTAATTCGAATCACTTACCTTATGCTGTTACTAGTGATCGGTATTCGAATGAGTTCCATTAACGAGGTTCCACCACCTAGTTCCCAAAAATGAGCTACATCTTTAGGCTGTAAAAGAGTTCCTTTGTGTTAGAAATGTGTGTTTCCATGCAACACCAAGAGAAGATCGTCACCTGATAAACTGGCTTTTCATGCAAGTGACTCAGAACAAGAACATGTATTATTTCACTAGTATTTTCTGAAAAACAAAACCAAACAGAAAACTCCCCATGTTAAAGAAATCCCATGCAACACTGATGAAAGACTCCTGGTATGCCTATGACTGTCTTGATAAATGACTGTGGTAAAGTAAAAAAGTCAGGAAGCAACATGATTAATGATAAACATGGAAA
This sequence comes from Coracopsis vasa, assembly GCA_026283785.1. Classification (NCBI taxonomy): domain Eukaryota; kingdom Metazoa; phylum Chordata; class Aves; order Psittaciformes; family Psittacidae; genus Coracopsis; species Coracopsis vasa. Next base: position 17,654 of record JANHGB010014268.1, on the reverse strand, counting down.
AATTATGTTCTCTTC
>JANHGB010014268.1:0-16744 GCA_026283785.1 Coracopsis vasa | reverse complement strand
AGTAATTAATCTCTACCGTCGCATTTAGTTTCTAGGAAAAGTTTTACATGATTTTTATCTTTCAGAGTCAGATTTTCCATTCCCTACTTCAGTAATAGAAACAGCAATTACTTGCAGCAATAGTTATTGCTGCTGGACAGTGTTGTGCTGTGATGGAAATGGGTTCAATATTTCTATTATCTGCAGTACAAAAATTAGCGATACAGACACATAGCCCCAAAATTTCATTATGATTTTACATCCTCTAAGATGGCTGCTCTTCTTTCAAAACTAGTTGTAAGGTATCTTTATTAGTTTATACTCAGTTTGCATTTCAAAGACAAAATTAAAGGTGTGCATACTATGTTACAATGGGAAAATAAAAGCATTCAAACACAACAAACAAGGTAGCTTTTACAGATTAATCTGACTGCTTTGGTCTATACTTTTGTCTCTGATCTACTGTATTTTAGTGACAGGGATAAACGTATTACAGATTGAAACAGAAAATTGAGCTAGCTAATTTAGATAAATTTTTCACAAACAATAAGCTAAGCTTCTTATACATAAAACCAAAACATATATATTATTTCTATGTGTGTGTAAATATATACAAAGATATGGTAAACTACAATTTCTGGATACTCACTGTATCGGGTCTCCTTGCCCTTCTTCCAAAAGTATATTCCAAGGCTAAGGTTGGCTTTGGAATCTCCTCCCTGTATAAGGAAAAATAAGTTCATTTTGTCAAGATCCTCTAAATAAAGTTAATTCTACAGTTACTAAATTATATTTATCAGTCAGTTCAGAATTTGTCTTACAAACAGTAGTACAGAGAGGACACTTTAAGACAACAGATCTCATTTGCTGAAGACAGGAGGACCAGCAGTACCAACCTGAATAGATGGCCGAATACTGGAGGAGGAGGACTGAAGGGGTCAGATGACAGGTAGTAACTACTTCTAAAATTACTTTTAAAACTACTTTTAAAAATGTAACACATACCTCTTGAGGCACCTCAGTATAATAGTAGTCTTTCCCTGGAAATTAAAAACAAAGAAGACCCCTATTGTACTGTCATTAAAGCATAAAAGTTGTATTGCTAAATGAAACTCACTCATTTAATGTTCCAATAACAAAGTACTGGAAAAGTGTAAACTCCTGTAATTGTTTGTAGCCTTAGAGTGGAAACTGAACTGCCAGCTTTCTGTCAGAATGAAGTTACACTACCGTTATTGTAATTATAAACTAATAGACATGACAAATATAGTAATAGGAAGAGTGTGCTTAAAATTAGACATTAGTGATGAACTTGGCCAACTCTCTTAAATTGTTTAATAGTTTTTAATTTTAATAATACATTTATGTAATGTATGGTTTCTACTGGAATTAATTATTACCAATGAGATGGAAATAAAAAGAATGTTTAAAATACAAATATACACATAGAAAATGTGTCCTTACACTGTTGAAATTCAGACACTAAGTACCATCCTAGACTGAAGGGGCTAGCACTTCTATGGTTAACTTATGTGTCCTTTCCTATGTCAAAAATCAGTGAATTTCAGCTAAATCTGAAAAATCCTTGCATTTTCACTGAAAATGGTATTTTAAAAATTGCTGATAAGGAGGTTGCACATACACCAAACCTTCTAAAATAAAAATTGTTTCCTTAAAAATGTGACTCATTTGGTCAAAAAGGCAAATATTTCCTTATTTACTTTACAAATGCTAACAAAAGAAAATATGGAATTATTAATGATCAAACATCAGTGGGACAATGAGTTAAAACAGCCCTAGGCATGTGGAATCATGCGTTTGCAATCACTGATAAGGCATGTTCAGCTAGGTCTGACATAATACAGGCACAATTCATAGCTGGATTTCAAGGCCTCTATCTACAACAAAACTGGTAACAATGCACTTAAATTGGATTGTTACCAGTTAAACCTCTACAATGGGAAATTTGACATGTCAAACAAGTAAAGAGAGAAGCAGTATTTCCAGCAGTTACTTTTAAAACAAAATTAATGAAGCCAAAGCTCAAAGAATAAGCCTATTATTGATACCAATGGTTGATGTTTTGACTCTCCAAACCATAAACTTGAATTTCTGAATTGTAACAATGTCTAATTGGTCCACATTCTGTGGAATGACCACTCTCTGCAGAGCGAGAACATGACATATTTTGTCTTTAGAAGAATTAAGTGAACCTTAATATCTGAAAATACCAAATATATTCCCTGACACAAACTATGTCCAAAACGCCGAGAACTGCACAGTATTTAGCATTACCCCATTTTTGTTTCCCATAAATAATACTGATCTTTCCCAAACTTCTGCATGCTTGCCATCGTTGTCAGCCTTTTCTCTCTTCTCCACTTCAGCTATAGCAAGATCCCACAAAGTATCACTAGCGGAAAAAACGAAACAAGTGTCATCCAAGAAAAACGGCGTACCTTAGACCATAATTCCAGAAAATATCTAAATGCATAAATGAAGGGTACTGCGGTTTATTATTACTATTATTTATTATTTCCCATCACATGCCCTCTGCCTGTCTCCTTTTTCTAACAAAACCAGGTTAAGCACAAGTCCTCAGGTTATCCCAACAGCCACTTGTGGCACACGCTGAGTAAGAACCAGTTGTGTGGCGGGAGACTTTGTTTTGAGCGCGTTCAAGATACCTTTAAAAGGTTTTCTGACGATGAAGGCTTTTCACACCGCCCTGCGAGCCAGGCTGGCGGTCTCTGCAGTCGGGGGCTCCCGGACGCTGGCAACGGGTGGAGCCGCGCACGGGTCCATGGGCTCGGGAAAGCTCAGGACCTGCCCTCGGTGTCCCAGGGAAGCTACTGCTCAGGGCAGCGATGGCTGCCCCTTCTTAGGGTCCCTAAGGCCACGTGCGGGGCGGTGGAGCTGGGTTTCTATGGTAGGCAACCCCTTTTCTATGGGGTCCCAGCCAGGAGCCACCGGCTCCGCGCATCAAGGGGTAGGCGTGCGCCCGTCCCGCCCCCGGCCCGGCTCGCTTTCAGGGGCAGAGGCCGAAACTGCCCCTTGTCAGCCTGCCCCCCTGCCTGCCTCTCTCCTGCAGGCTGTCCTCCCCGCCGCCGGCTGCTTCCCCACCTGGCAGCAGGGGCGAATCCCCTCACCGACCCCAGACGGAACTCCCCGTTACCTAGCCTTGGCCATCGCTCCTCGAGGCCCGGGCCTGGCTCCCCATTGCCATAGGAACCGTGCAGGGCACGCTGGGAGGTGTAGTTCCGTGGACGGGGAGACGGAGGCCGCTTCCCAGTGGGGCCGGGCCGCGGCGTCGCCCCGCCTCCCCTCCTGCTTTCTGCCCGGCACTGGCTGCGGCTGCCCAGGCGGTGGCGGTGGCGTTGGAGGCGAAGGAGTGGATGGACGGTGTGTTCTCGCGTCAGCCGGCAATAGTGCGGCGGGCGGGCGCTTCTCTGAGGGTTGTCAGCGCTGCGGGCGGGCTCAGCCGCCTCGGGGGCCGCGGCCGCCGCGCCCCTGAGGTGAGTGCAGGACCATGGGACCCGCAGCTGCTGCTGTTGCTTTTCTGGTGCTGAAGAATACGGCCCGGCTTGCTACCAGAGTGAGCGGAGCTGGTGGTGCGAGTCCCTGGGTCCTTGGGGGACCTCGACTGTAGAGCTTGTTCTGAAGATGTAACATACTTCAGCTGTGGAGAAAGCCAGGGGTTAATAACTATTTCATAACTGGAGGGTGTCGTTTATTTTACCTCAGCCTTAAGCATTGGCTTCTGATAACGGTCCCCAAGATGGCTTTGTTAGCAGTGGAGGGAGCGAGACAAGACCTGACATAGTTCCCATGCCCTGATAAGTTAACTTCTCTATAAAAAATAAGTGCAATTATTTTGTAGTTCCCGAGACAGACAAATCAACTATTGCAAATACAAGTAAGGTGCTGTAACAAACAGGATATGGGCTAGATTATTTCTAATAAGATCTATCGGTCAAAGATCAAATCCAAAGAGGGTTGGATTAGAAAGTAGGATTTACAGGGCACAGTAAAACAGCGGGATGACTCAGCATACAAAAGGGATATAGGATTGTAGATGAACCCAACAACTCAGAATTGACCTAAAGTTTAGGACAGCAATTACAGCTGACCTTCTGTAGCTGAGTAGATTTGCATTTTCAGAGACTAAAGAGAGAGAAAAACCCAAGTCCTTTTATCTGTTTAATCAAAACAAGGAAAGTGGCCTCATTCATAATGATTAACTCAGAATTAATGTTAACTGTTCCTTCTTCCTTCCCCCAAAAAGGCTTATGTAGCCTTCTACAGTCCCGAAGTAATAAAGAAGAGGTTTTTCTAAGTTTGACTTCCATAATCAGTTTCAGTCTCAGAAGACTTTATATGGTGATTTTCACAGGTTTTTATATAAGCACTTGTTAACCCCCGATGGAAACTATGGTCTTGCTAATTAAAATTCAGAAAGAAACTTCATTGTTTGGTGGTGTGCTGTGGCAGGTCATGCTGATGCCTTTCTGAGAGCATTTTTTCATCAATTTCATTTCAACAGACTATTTCTTACATCTTGGTATATGAAGAGAGTGCTGATCTATAATCAGAAGTCAGAAGCTGTTAAATTCCTGGACAAAGCTGCTCTTCCTCTGCCAAAGGTAGGAATTGCTCCTGGCACTATGATCTAGGCATATATTACTTCAAAAGCAAGAGTGTGAGACTAAAAAGCAAAGTATTTTTACAGTGTTCTACACACTTGCAGAGAGGTGACAAATCTGGAAGATGCTGCAGTTTAAATCTGATCTGGGAAGCACAGTGTAAGGATGTACAATTATTAAGTTCCAGTGAAATCCAATTTGGAAATGAAGTTGGAGTTCCAAGTATTTTAAGTTTCACTTTACTTGGTTTCATTTCCTTTGCCCTAAGAAACTTGAAAAAAAAGAAAGACTTCTTTTTCTTCCTAATTCATTCTTACTGAGTTACTAATCACCTTAGTTAAAATTAACTCATACTAATGGTTTACACTAAGCTGTATGAACTATTAAAGCTCTACCTAAAGCTTTAATTGGTGCATTCCTTTACACATGGATGAATTTTTTCCTTCAGGAAAAGCTAAAAAAATAAAACCTATAAAAACTGTGTTAGTCTGCTGGGGAACTCCAACACCAGCCTTCTTTTATAAGCAAATATGTGCCTCTATTTTAAATTTAAATATAACCCAAATTTGATTTAAATCTAAAATAACAGAATACACTAATTTTGTGAATTGTTTTAAAAATGCAAAGCTTTGTCATTTGACAGCTGTATTACCGGAGTAAATAGGTCTTGCTTGTTTTAGAAATCACCAGTTTGCTTACTAATACTGCTGCACAAAAACTGACAAGGCAGAGTGAAGTTCAGCGAATATATTAACACTGAATTCCAAATATTATTTTTAAATCAATGTAATTGCTTATACAGAGAGTTACCAGTGATCTTTCAGTAATTATCAAGCTCAGATTCATTGACCATTTGTACTGACTGCTGATACTGACCACTAGCTCGAAGCAAGCACAAAAGATGTTCTGAAGTTCATGATGGGAGGTGAGGTATCCTTGCATGTGCTAACACATTCGTCTCATCCTGAGAATATTTTTACAGTCTAGGTTCTGCAAGCCTTGAGTATGGGAAGTTCTGCATCAGTCCCAGAGGTCGCTGCTTGTCTGACAGCTCCCATCATATCATCGCTGCTGAAGATTTGAAGGTGAGAAAGGTCTAATTCCCACCTGGACTTTAGTCACAGATTATGTAGAAGGGTATGAATTGTTTTGGCACATGGCTCAAGGTTAAGGCTGAAATGTGGATCACTCATGAGGCTTGGGCCAAGTGGGGAAAGCAGCATAGATTATCTGCCTGGTGGACTCTTCATTTTTCAGTTTTGCTGTCTTATGTTGTGTGGTATCCTCTAAGTAGTTCTGGAGCTAGACAATAACATGGAGCAAGTCCCCTTGAGACTTAAGTAGATGTGTTTGGAAGTGTTTGTGTAGGCGACTTTACTTGTTGACTGTTAACTTGAAGAAGGCTTCTTGAGGAGGTTACAATGCTAGGTTGCTCCTGCTAATGAAAATCCTGTAAGAAACTTCATTGTTTAATGTAGTGTTGTCATGGTAACTGTGATTCTGAGTGCATTTATTTCATAAAAATTAACACAGCATTTCTTGTAATGTGACTGCCTGGGACTAACAGTGACCTGCAATGAGCAGTTACCGGCAGTAAGTCTAGAAAGTGCTGCTAAAAAAAGAGAAGCTAATGCATGGATTGCTTCTGGTACTATGGTGTAGGGATACACTGCAACAGCAAGAGCTCAAAGCAAAGCAGTATCTAGAGTTATCTACCAGAAGGCAGGCAGGAAGGTCATACTCAATAAATTGTCTATTGCTTTATAAAACAGCTGTTTGTAAAACTGTGTTAATGAAAACTGTAAAAACACTCAAAATCTGCACATCAGCTGTTTGTATTGTGTATCACATTGTCTCCAAATTTAACAAAGATTTTAAAAACTATATGAACAAGTTCACTAGCAGAACACCCCACTTTTTTTGTCTTCTAATAGAACCTGATCTGCCACACTCATTTGGAATTGGACAATTAGTAAAGAATTACCAGTTGGAGTATTCTAGATCAAGAGTTGTAATTTCATGATGACATGAAGATTTTTGTATTTGTAAATTGAAGTTTCTATCATATATGAGAAGCTTTAGATGACAACCTCAGTATAACTGATGCAGTAGTGTCTGTTTCAATTTGCAAAGACCTTGCCTCCCCCAAATCTCTGAAAGTCAACTATTCTGCTGATTGCAAAGGGATGTTAATCCCTGACTCAATTTTACCATGTGTCTGCATCACTTCACATAGGGTTCTGCACAGAAGTATGCTGCAGTTAGTGGCAGGGTCTCTTGTAGCTTCCAATATGCTTTTCTTAATGATGGCAGGAGATTGGCAACCCACTGAGAGGTAAACCTCCTCCTGCTTTCCAAGGAGGCCCTGGCTCCTTGAAAGATAAGGATCTGGTGCCACAATACACCACCAAACAGTGAAAGCTACAAGGAAGCTCTTTCTACATTGCAAATGTGAAAGCATCTGGATATAGTATGTCTGTTATTTGCTTGTCATTTTCAAGACAAAGCATTGGCCCATAGTACCATTCATAAACTGGTGCTAGGATCCCACAGACTTAAGTAGCTGTGGCAGGATTTTGAGAGCTTTCAGAAGAGATGTATTTATCAAGTCAGCTTGCTAGTTTGTCCTTCCACTTTTGAAAAGCATGCTGTCTTCACAACTTACATATTTCTTCCAATCTATTTCAATTCTTCAGGAGGATACTCCCTACCTTTCACAGAGGGCAACATCTGAAAATCCGTTTTCTTTCAGAATGAGTATATATATATCTGAAATGCTTAAATGTCATAAAGGAGATCTGCAATCTTCAAATATTAAAACTCATAATTGTGAAACTACTACAGTTTAAAGTAATTAATTGAAAAAAAAAAGTTAACAAAAAACCCCAAAAAAACCCAACAACAAAAAACCCCAAAGTGCTTAGGGCAGCAGCAAGGGGTTAATGATCCCTGATCATTACCATGAGCAGAAGTGGAAGTTGTGAAATGTACGTAAATCAGTGATTTGTATTTGACTACCTTCTGTATGGCTGGACCTAAATTATCTATTAGATTACGCTGCTGATCCATTTCAGAGCCCGCATAAGGGGTTTATTTGCATGGAAATGAAAATAAGAGGATTGGAAGAAAAAACAGGTGTAATTTCTATACATTTGGCTCTACATAGCATTGAGGCTTGCAGCTGTAAAAGGCAACTGAAAGTTCTCCTAGGTCCAATAGTGCAGATGCATCATTATGTTTTCAGTGTGCAAGAACATTATATTAATAATATAAAATGTATAGATACAAATGAAAAAGAGGAAGTACAACTTTTACAAAATATTCTGAACCAAAGTATATACATTATACACATTATACATGGATTTTATATGTTGCATATGTCTCCAAGTTTACTCACAACAGTTCAAGCAATAACTTTCTACGTCATTCTTGGTTTTGAATTGTGAATCATTCTTGCATCTGTATTATTATTATTATTATGAATTAAAGAAGAAATTAGGTACAGGATTGTGTTTAACAGAACTATACTAAGTACAGTGCTTGTTCAATTTAGATTTTTCCAAAAGGCTGGGGCAGAGATAGATTATTTAGAAATTTACCAGACCAAGGCTAAAGATTTGCCCAAGTAAAATAGCTGTATAACAAGGGCTAGAGTGCATCACGAGAATATTCTTTAAATTTATAATAGTTGCATGATTTGCCTTTTTTTATAAAGGAGAAACATCTATAAAAATCAAACAATTTGTTCTTTTTAGTCCCATGGTGCTTGTATTACAGATAAGGATGGTGCTAGAAATGGAAATATTTTGCATTTGACTGGGTTTTTTTTGAACAAAAATTCCTTTTCAAAATGAAGGTTATACAACTTGTGTAATTTAGGAAAAATAGAGATGAAGATTTGAAGACAGTTTGGTCCCTGAGTAAATATCTAGAAAACTACTAAAATCTATACAATTGTTCCCAAGGTCACCTTTCCCCATCACTATCAACAGACACATTTATTTCTGGGCTGTAGGCACAAGCCACCACCAGTAAAGCTTAGTCTTTAAGATGGTTCATCATCATTCCAGTTCAGGCCAGGCCTTTAATTAAAGGGCTCCTCCTGTTATATACTATTGAAATTATTACAAACCTGTCCACCTTAATTTTCTTTATGGACCTGCTTATGCTCTGTCTTGTACATCAAGAAGTTCTCAATCAGTGTAGAAACCCGTAACAAAGATACGTTATCATGATACATAATCCTTTCATAACAAAGTGGGACATTTTGTTGGTCTGCTGTTTGCAACAAGTGGCTGACTCCCCATTTCCTTGAGTTTCTGTCCACTTTGAGGTATCAGTAATGCTGGGGCAGAGAGGTGATGAGCAGCTCCTTTCAGCTGATGAAAGTTGTTAATGTAGCTGGCAATCAATAGAGTGATCTCAAGAATCTGTAACAGGAACATGCAAAACTCTTTGAAAAATACAGTGATGTACTGACTGCTGAAAAAACAGCTAACTTTTTAGCAAGTGACAGTCACCATCAACTGGAAAAGTACTTTATCAAACAAATTAATGATGGGGAGAGAGGAGATGCCTAATAGAGCTTTATTCTATTGCTTGTAGCAAATAATGAATGTTATTCCTATCAATATGCTAATACTTTGCCTTCCACAGTCTTTAAGATCAAACAGATGGCTTCTTTCACTTTGAAAGAGACTTCGAGGTCTGAAAGATGATCATCCTAGAAAAAGCTTTCACGATGTGTTCCCTTAGTTTTGCTAGAAAACATCTAGTGCTCGGAGAACTAAAGACACGGGGCAAATAAAGAGAATAAAGACTTCTGGGAGATTCTTACCGTGGTTTTTCTTTGCAACCCACACAGCCTTGCCTAAAAGAGCACAATCTGAGGAAAACGTGGAGAGATACATTCTACTGTGCTTATTTGTATGAAGAGTTGTGTTTTGACCCAAATTTATGTGTGGAATTTTCTATTCTGTTTCATTAACTGTTCTGACTAACAGCAAAAGGCTGTGAAATCTTGATTTTTTTAAAAATATAGTCAGACTTACCAGTGAAGGAGAGAATCTAAATTTAAAAAGCATGAACAGTTACTTTACCAAGGGTAAAAGTATCCTAGGATTTTTAAGAAGTGACTGATCTTTCAAATCTTGTATTCTACAATTCCACTGTAGAACAAGAATGTACCTTCTTAAAAGTTACCACTGGTGCTGGTCAAGCAAACAGACTAGTTTTTAGGTACTACACATAATTCCTGTCCTAAGTAGCTTTGTTTGTCCTTCTATGAAAAATTTGGAATGTAATAGGGATATTAAAAGCAAAGGAACACATCAGTATTGCCACTGTTAGCTCTTATATTACTAATTGTTTCACATCTGGCAAAATTCAATAATCTGAGAATGCAAAGAATAAAGAAGGTGTTTCATATTTCACATCTGTTAAGGATTACTCATTAGAAAAAGCAGAAAAGTAGCAGATAGTGGAAAACTGTTTCAGGTAATATACTGACCTTTGGTTTTGTCATGGCAAAAAGGTGTTTTTCAGTTGATTTGTCCTTTGCCTGAGCATTGTTAACAACCAACATAAAATCATCCTGATACCCTCCAAAAGTCATCAGACTCTTATATGTATATGTAACTGTTAAACGCTTAAAAAAGAAAAAAAACAAAAATCAAGATGCAAAGCTATAAGCAGGACAATGCAGGAAAACCAGAATATGTCAAACACTTTTAAAAATACAATTACACATGTATTTTTCAATATTTGTATTTTCAATACAATTTTTTGTTGCTAGCCTCTTACAGGTTTTGGAATTGCTTCATTCAGACATTCACTATGAGGAATTTCCATTGCAGATGATAGCTCTTGTGTTTGACCTCTGTTTCTATTGCAAATTAATTAGATCAAAGATACTATAAGCAGGTTTCAACTCAAGTGTGTAATTCAATTTACACAAGTCTTGACTGACTTTGAGAGAAGTTAATCTTAGGAATTCCATTTGAAATTGAAGCAGTGTCTAAATAAATTAAATGACAGACTATGAGACATCTAAAGGAATTTAACTCTTTATGTGCAGTGATGTAGTTTGCATACACACAAATGAAATTAAATTCTGTTCTCTTTTTTTTTCCCACATCTCTGATGACACATAGTTGTTCTTTAATGCTCCTCTGCTTTCCATGCCTCAGCTCCTACTGTTTAATGTTCAACATTACACTAGTGGCCTTTAACTTTATGATTAGCATTTAATTTATCATTATGACTCACATTAATTTGCTGCAGATGTTCACATTTAAATTCATTATAAGGCAATATTTGTACAATAACTGACTTAATGTCCTTCAGTTACTAAACCTCTTTTTGCCCTTAGTTTGAAATAGTGCCTATTCTACCACTTGCAACATCATTTCTCATCCCTGATCCTTCTTACATAAAATCAGAGTATTTCCTGGAAACAGCATTTCTTGAATGGCAAGTAAGGCCTGCTGGTACTGTGCTCTGTCTGGCAAGTGCTCTGCAGAAATGCCACAGTAGCTCTATGAGTAGATCGTGTTTATAGAGCTTTCTGCAGTCTGATGCAAGCTCATTTTGCTTGTTCTCTAAACAGAGCTGCTGTTTGCTCTCCTAATGTTCTTTATTATTTCTTTAACTGCAAAGAAACATAATGAAAAGGCTGTATCAGTACAATTATAAAGTTGAGATTTTAATTTTCTGATATTCAGTATTAGCACTTGCTAATAGCATCCCGCCATTCTGTTTCTCTGCAAGATACAATTTAAAGCGGGGATCTTCTCAGGCACTGCTTTTTCACACTGATTACCATGAGTCGTTTTCTGTGAAAACTTTTAATGCAAATCAAAGAAAAATCAGAGCCTAAAATGACATAATTAAATAACACTGGGTTATATTACCTACTATTAAACAAAAATAATACAATGAAAATAACAATCTTTTAAAGTAACTGCTCTTTGCAGAGTGTATGTATTATGAATAATAATGGAAAATGAAGTCTTCAGGAAAAGAAAATTAATGTTGTTGTAAGAACTGTAACTATGGATCTCCTGACATCTGAATGATTAACATTTCATTAAAAGATATAAAAACTGTATCTGATAAACAAAAATAAATTCTGTGCAAAGAATTCATTACTTATTTCTATTATTAGTGCTACTGTAATGATGATAACATCAAAGCATTTTGAAAGGACTGAATTTTTGCCTTAAAAGAAAGACTAGATAACTTAGTGTGGAAGACTAATGCCATCTTTTATGTAGGATGCTGGTGAATCTCTCCATATACTTACCCAGTACTAAAATCTACTTTGACTCAAATTAGAAAAGAAATTTCACTTACCATTGAGCTGTAATCTAGGATGCTTATGCCATCTTCATGTACAGCAAACCATATGAAGGACTTGTCAACTGAGGATGCTGCTAGAGGCTACAAAGAAAAATGTTCTTTAATTACTACTTCAAAATGAGGCAATATGTAAGTAATTATTAACTCCCAGCTATTACAGAGCTCTCTCAATCCACAGATCTTACTGAGATTTACACTGGGAGGGAACTGATGCAAAGGAATTAAAGTAGCTGCCCAAAGCCATGTAGGCAGCTAGTGGCAGGACTATGAACTCAACCTAATACTCTTGAAGCCTCCCCTGGTGCTTAGTCCAATAAAGTGTATAGTCTCATTTATAAAGTAAGATAAAAAAAAAGTTAGGTGTTTTAAAGTTTGTTCACTAGCACATATGTCTACATATGCACAGAACAGAGTGCTGATATATCTATTACATAGATATATGGGGATCTCCTAATTAAATATAAGGAGTCATGTGACAGTTCTGTTTAACATAGCTGTTGTGTGAACTGAGAATTAAGAGACTTAAGAGCAACTGAGAGAGGCCAGCACAGAAGGGAGTGCTCTAAATACCCTTAGCAACATTTAGTGATTCTGCAAGGTGCAGCTTCCATAGCCAGTTAATGATGCCTTCTCAATATTCTACTAGTTATCAGGTAAAAAAAAAGTCTGGAATAAAAAGCCTATCTCTAACTAAGCAAATGAAAACATACCTACCACCTAGATTAATAATGTAAAACAAGCAGTAAGTGTATTGGAAAATTACTGTGCTGGTATGCGTGGTACTATGGCAACTACATTTCACCAGTATATGGCTTAAACAAGTTAGTAATTTGACAAGATATTCAATCAGCACATGCATAACACACTCGTTTATAACAAAAAGGTATTACTATTTGCATATTATATTTATATTAAAAAAACCCACAGCTACTCAAACTCAGTAAAGTTTCTCACCTTTGCTGCAAACAATTTAGCACCAAAGAAAGACCATTTTCTGGCTACAGTGAGATAAATGCGTACGCAGTCTGCAGCACTGTGCCCCCGGAGAGCCATCCATCTTGTAGACAATCGCTGACAAAGCTGTCTGTTGAAATGATATATGTAATTTAGTTATTGAAAGGAATTTAAATGCTTACCCATAGTGAGCTTAATGAGCAAAAAAATTCCATTTGTTAAAATGATAATTTAATACAACAACTATCACTTACACAGTATTAAATACATCCAAAACATCATTTAATATTTTTATGCACATGAAAATTACTAAGTATCTTCTAACTTCTGCAACATTATGGTTAAATATTGATGTAGCAGTTGCAAAAAAAAAGGGAAAAAATCTAAGCTTTTAATGCGTCTGTACAGATAATCAATCTACCTTTATCAGTACTCAACAGTTATGCCAGTTGTCATTCCAAAAATCCATCCAGCTCAGCACATATCTTTACCTGTGGCTAGTAGCAGATGTGGCAGACATGGCTTAACACTATTCTTTTTTAGTGTGTCTGAGCGCTGCTACAAAAAAGGATGCTTCTGATGCATGATGCATTGGATTGGCTATTTTCTTTCATGGCCCCATAGTGAATTGGTTCAATGAAATGATTCCATGGAAAACTAATCCTCAAAAAAACTTCACCTCAGAATACCTTTTTAGCACACTGACCTGCAGGAATGACTCACCCAGCAGCCACCAGATTATTAGATGCAGCCCAAGAAAAGGAAGGGGGAATGTGTAGTAAAAGGGAGATCTGTCACTTGCAGCTTGCTCTTACTGGAAGTTTATGAAGTTAAACTGCAGCCTTAGCAGAAGAATACAAGCAACAGGGCAGGTACAGAATGATTCTTTTCCTGCCACAGACTTCCAGCTCTGGGAGTTGGTAAGTTTAGGGACTACCTGAACAGTTCAACAGATATTTGAACTGTTAGTTAAATATCATCCATGTGTTATTCTAATCTAGCATCTCTTACACTTTGTTCTTTGAAATCAATTGCATCTCTTGTGCATATACTTTTGAATAGCCCTATTAACACCTGAGTATGTAATAATGTTACTTTGTGCATACAATAATAGCTTTAAACTTTCTTAGCTCTGTAGTGAGGAAAACATTTCTATGATGTTTACTGGACTTCAAAGTTGTTGTATCATTGACTTCAGATAATTATGCACTGTTCTGCTCTTCTTCATGTTAGTAGGTGTTGACTGAAATGAGTTGCAGGTTATTAATTTTAAATTAAGGGATACCTTCCTAGCAAATCCAGAGTTAACATATTGCAAATTTGACTGGCTGCCAGAGACTGAACATTAGAATAGCAAACATTCAGATGAGATCCTCATGTCCAGAACTTTCAGTAGTTCTTTAGTCTGTGCACAGACTTAATTCAGATTTGCTGAGTTAAGTAAAATATGAATTTCAAAATCGCTGGTTTTTGTAATACTGTTGTAGTAGCTTGTACAGCTTTTGCTGGAATGTGTGTGCATGCTTAATGATGGTCTTCTGTTTAGATTAGAAATACACAGAGGAAATGGCTTCCTCAATTTAGTAAGATAATTAGTTTCAAACACGGGTTTAGGCAGACATCGCATAACAGTAAGTTGTACCTAATGAAAATTTAGAACTTCCTCATTTCACTCCTAGATTTTTGGAGAATATGAATTGCAAAATACGTCTCACCTTAACTGTTCCTCTGAACAACCATGCCTGTATCTCTTAGGGTAGAATCTCTCCAAAACTTGTTTCAATGTTTGATTGGACTTGGACTGGGAAGTGACTTGCCCTGCTGGAGTTGAGAAAGGCCGTTCAAAGTCTCCAATCTCTACCTAAGCGGGGGACCATGAAGAAGAAATTTTTTTGTTACTCCAGAGTAATTCTCTAGCTGGGCATTATAAGCTATCTTTTCCTCTGTCTTACCAAGTATAAAATGAAAACCAGCTTGTCCATTATTTTCACTGATGTAAAAGCCATGCACGTAATTTTATTTTTCTTATTTCATATTTACCATGGAAAAAAGATTAATATCAAATATAAACTGGTCAAATATAATACTAGCTCTGTTCTGAGATTGCTAGATCTCTGGCTGACACAAACCAGTTTAGATTTATCAAGTAACACCATCAAATAACTTTCTCAATACCCTTCCCTTGAGCCATTATTTTTTTTTAAATAAAACAGATCTTATCAAGACCATGTCTCGTAAAGGAGTCTTAGGCTTTCATTAAACAGCTGTTACTCTGGTGTATTAGCTTGCAGAAATCACGTAAGGAATAGTGAATGAAGAAATGGAACATGATTACATGATGCTTGATCAAACAGGGCATGACTGTGTAGGGGGTAAAGCACATTTTATCCGTACTGGTGCCAACAGCAACACACTCTGTAAAGCATTCCCACTGAAGTACAGTTAGCATAAATATCCCAGCCCAGGCTATTTCCTGTACTATCATGTGTAAAAGGTGGAGGTCACTTGACTGTCAAGCAATCCCAGACCAGTTTCTTTATTCAGGTTTTTTGTCTGTAAAACTGTCGTGTGACTCATTAATGCACAAGGATTACCTGAGCTAAAAGAGCTGTCAGTTCCATCGCTAGTTCTTTGTTTACAGGGAAAAGTCCATTGACTATTTGATCATTTGTCTGATATACCAGAAGCAGCTTCTCTCTCTCTGTCTCCCCATGGACTTGAACCGAGAAATAAAGCCTACAGAAAAGACAGAAAGTTATTAAATAAAGAAGACAGGGAAATGCATTTAGCCCTGAGGATTAGCAGTATCTGCTCTGAATGTGACATGTTTATATCAGCATCAAATCACATAAGCAGAGCAACACTTGTACTTGAACCTACGGGCAAATATTTAACTTCAGTCTCCTGAGCTCAGTGTTTTGTTTTGTTTTTTTTTTTCTGGCAGCCCTGCTCACCTCCCAAGAACTAAAAAAATTAACTATATTAAAAAATAAATCTCCAGTTACACGTATTTGCTATTTTTGTTGCAAGCTTTGAGTCAGGCAGTATTTTTCAGATGAAGAAACTATGCAGAAATTAAAAATACATCCTGGGACAAACCTGTTTTTGTAAGTAAGGCGGACAGTCCTTGTGCCTTCACATTTCCCAGGGTGTTGTTCTTTGGAGGCTTGCTCCCATTTTGAAATAATGTCACAGATCTAGAAGGAAATCCATACAAAACTGACTTTGTCATGTACTGCACTTTGAAAACACTTTTCACAGATATTGGCAACTTATTTTAGTATTTTTTACCTATTATATATCAGAAACATACATAGCTTGAATTTCTAAACTTACTGCAAAATAACTTTACTTGCATTTCTTAATTGGAGCATGTACAAATGAACAGTTTTTATTGTTTGTTTATCCTGCAACACACACCACCTTTGGAAACGAGCCATAACATGCTTCTGTGGAAAGGCCAGGTACTTGATTTAGCAGCAGCCACTGAATGTGTAATTATACAAAATGAGTTGCTACATAATTAATCAAATGCCTTTGATCTATGCCGTCTCTTTCTGTTGCATGCTGGAGTTTTTCAGGTCCTTTTTAGTAACTGCTATAAAGTTGGGATGAAGTTTGTTGCAAAGTGCAGCAAGAATGGTTCACAAGGAGTAGTGTAGGTGGGTAGGTGGGCAAACAGGCAGGAGGTGGAACACAGGTCCTGAGACCCCTGGGGGCTTCATGTCACTGTGTCCTGGGTTCAGCAGTAGCAGTCATTTTTTCTCCTTCTTAGTAGCTAGTGCAGTGCTGTGGTTTTGACTTTCAGC
>JANHGB010014263.1:0-20115 GCA_026283785.1 Coracopsis vasa | reverse complement strand
TGCTATGAGGTCTCCACGCAGCCTTCTCTTCTCCAGGCTGAACAGCCCCAACTTTCTCAGCCTGTCTTCATACGGGATGATAGAGGTCATTATTTAAATATCAGAATTAATGAAAGGACAATATTTTATAATTGGTTTCTACCATAAATCATAAATTAAAATGAAAATGCAAGAAAGGGTTTTTACATTTTAGGCTTGGATAGCTTCAGTTCACACAAGTCTTAACGACTGACAGAATTTTTCATCTTAAGGTACCTTTACTGTAGTTTATGGTGTCAATTCCTTAACTAAAACTAAGCATAATGTGAATTTATACATTCTATCTGATAGAACTGTATTGAATCATTGATGAGGTAAGTTCACTCACTGGAGAATTTCATCTTTTTAAAGCCATCATTTTTATCTCACTTAAGTTCACAGTACTTGTTGGCAATAATAGCTCGTTGTATGTGGACCATTAGGTGAAGGCAACAAGACACCATGCTGGTGTCAGTATAGCTGGCCTGGTTTTTGCAAGCTCATTTGTCTGTTCCTAGGGTCTAATGAATTTGACACCTGTGAAAATCTGGTGTTTGCAATTATCAAAGGAATTTTCATCTTTCATGATGCATCTTTATCTTTAATGAGGCAAACAGTATCTCAGGAGGTTTTCATAACTACCTGTGCATTGTGAAAGACCTTGACCAACTTTCCCCTCCCGTGCCCCAGAGTATAATGCATTTGATTCTGAAGTGTGGCTTTTGTGTGACTTGTAGAAATTCCCCATAGAAAGTGGGGAAATGGAATATATTCCAATTCCTGGTATATTCTTTTCATAGGGAAAATATATTTAAAGTATACCTTACTGCTAAAACTAAAATTTATTCTTTCACCTCAACCTTGTAGTAGTATTTTAATCAGGTTAAAATCCAAATGTTTAATTATACTAAAAAGGTAAATATTTGTCAGTTTCTCCCCTGAGTTTCCCAAATGTGAAATTTCTAAGCTATGTGAAAACATATCTACTTAAATTGTTGTACTGATCTGGAAGTAAATGTAAAACCAAATGCTATTATGAGAGAGCACAGGCACTTCACGGCTTCAAGAGAAGCTGGACTAATAAGCTCCCAGACTGACTGAAAGCTGTGCATCTGCTGATCCTTAAATTGCTTCATTAAGCTGGAATAAATCTTACATTCAGCTGCTGAAAACAGAGGTAGATGCAAAGGAGAGATAGTCAAACTCCCTAGGAAACCAAAACAGGACAAAACAAAGTGAGAAAAAAACTTTTTTCAGTTAGTTTGTTGTTTTTTTTTTTAATTGCTGAGTCACTCTCTAAGAATGGAAAAAAACAATGGTGGATTTAAGGTTGGACATTGTATTCTCAGTCCTTGTGATCACTTAGGAATAACAAGTGTAAGTGGGACATACCAGCTATTTTGGTTATGGTATGTATAAGACTACTGGTAAGAAATCCCCTGTTTCTGGAGAAAGGAGTGCCATAAATCTGTTGGTGAACTGCAGAGATCCTGTATTTTGACAAAGTGTTGACAGGTACAATCTGGTGGGAGGATGATTTCCCAATGTATGAAGATGCTAGAGTTTATATAAAAAAAAAAAAAGCTAAAAGAATTATCTTTAGCATGTGAAAATGGTAGGGGTTTTATAGTTTCTGTTGCAGAAATGATTTTTTTTTTTGTCTGATTTTTTAGAGCAAGAGGGATGGCTAAACTCTCCTTACAAATGTTCAAAGCTTAAATACTGTCATAGTGAGAAGCAGTGGAGAGAACTTCAGTTTTAAATGAAATATTAGCAGCTGTCTGTGGCTTGCTGAACTAATATAACAATACTTTGGGAGATTTTTTTAATCATTTTGAAGAAACACAATACCATCTGTAAGAGGTTTCTGGGCCCAGACTCACCTCGGCAGGTTTTGGATGACTGCTTCTCCCTGTATAACTGTTCAGGGTGGCCTTATGGCTTATGTCAGCTGGTGGCAACACAACCATATTTTCCTGTTTAATACTATTTAAATATTTAATACCATTTATATACTGTTTAATACTGTTGTGGTCAATTCATAGAGAAATTAAAGAAAAAAGAGTTTGAACAAACTCCTTAAAAGTAGCTATGTTGTTGAACTTCAAAATTTTCATTTCTTGTCCTGCCTTGTTTATTTCTTTATTCTTTTCCATCTTTTCTGGGTTTCAGTAATCTATTAGTTCTTCATTAGAATAAGTTCAATGCAGATTTATTTCTGTTTATAACGGGTTGGTGTTATGTTATTTTTACTGAAGCAGTTACTTAAAGCCTATGATGGAACATATGGAATATCAGCTTATTTTTCTAACAATAGTATTCCTGTCTTCTAAAAGCCTGGATGAAATTGTATGGAAAAATATATAGCACTCTTTATATTTCATTGTTGAGTTCAAATACATATTTCTATCATGGTGTTTTGGTTGCAGATATATTTTCTACTCAAATCTGTATCTTTTTTCATGTCTGTGGTCTTAATTATAAGCCAGTATCTGCTTCTAAGCATGTACTTTCATATACGATAAGTAACTCTCTTGTGCCTCGTTATTAGGGTTCCATCTTAATACTTTTAATTTATGTCCTGCTGCAAAAGATATATTGGGGGACATAAATAGTTTAGTCCAATTTATGTCCTCTAATTTGGTGAAGAGTTCAAAAGACAAAACCAAATATATATATATGTATATTTTACGTAGTAAAAATTACGTAGACCAAAATTCTTAAAGTAACTGTGTGACTTTTTGTGCATATTTTCATGTAAAACAAATTGTTTTGTCAGTTTATGACCGTGTCATGGTTTTAAAAAAATAATCTGATACAGATGCTTTGGTGTATGCAAGCACATCGTTTGTTAGTATGTTTAATCATGACTCTTAACTTGCTACCCTGTTAGTTGCAGTAAGAAAGTAAAATGGCTAAAATGGCTAAAGCTTATGTGCTCCTAAGAAGATCAACACATGAGAAGTCTCCTAATAAAAGTCTCTGCAAGCAAAAAAAGACCTCCTGCTGTATATGCAGTCTGATCAATAAAATTCTTTTCAAATTCATTCTTCTGTTTTGATCTGGATAAGCGAATTTTTTTGAAAGCTTAAAATTCTCCTCAGGATGGGCGTAACTGACGTTTTAGAGCACATGTACCAAAAGCTAGGGCAGAAAATT
This sequence comes from Coracopsis vasa, assembly GCA_026283785.1. Classification (NCBI taxonomy): domain Eukaryota; kingdom Metazoa; phylum Chordata; class Aves; order Psittaciformes; family Psittacidae; genus Coracopsis; species Coracopsis vasa. The sequence continues at coordinate 16,938 of JANHGB010014263.1, read as the reverse complement.
TAATTCCGTTAATTCTGCCTGTGAATGTATTTGTGGATTGAAGCTTTTGTGCTGTAAAATCTTTTTTTTCATCCATTAATTGTAACCTTCAGATTCAAAAGAACCCCAGTGTATTCAGTTCTTTTATACAGTGATAATATTTTATAATTTTTTTTCCACAGATTGTCATGTCAAGAGATCAAGTATATACGCCTTTTTTTCTTTTCCAGTGACCAGATTATTTATCACTATGTGAAACAAGTAATTTCTAGTACACTTGATGAAGAGTAATTGAAATGTTTTGGATTCACTCTTGAAGCATAATTATTTAATGACCAAAAATATGTCTAGAATTGTTAGAATCTTTTTAATGTGAATCAGCCTTTTAAAAAATGTAAATAAATTTAAATCTATGGAGCATAATGAGTAATCAAGATGTGACTCTGATACATTAATTAGTGCATCTAATATCTTGTTTCCTTGGCATAGTGTTATTGTACTTCTGTGTGACTTCTTGGCTGCAAAGAGATTGATATTTGTGTATGTCAGCTTTTATTTTCATCATAAGAGCTCTCTCATCGTAAAGTCTTGTTCAGTTTACAAACTTGTCATTCTGCTCTAGAAAAGCTGCCGTTTTTTATAATATCTTTCCACAGTGAATTTTAGGGTCTTCTCCCTAGCCTCAACACAGTGTTTGCCAAGGCCAGCTTGTAGGTGATTCTTCCAATTTTTGGTTTAATTTGAAAATTATTCAAAACAAATTATGGAAAGACTGGGTGTTCCTGGGTTTATATATTTTTATTTTTCAATCCAGAACCTTATTATAGGCTGGTGATATCACTAGGAGAATGAGTAAATGTCCAAACAGACTGCCAAAATTTGTTGTATTAATTAAACTCTTCTTCAGGTTGAACAAGCCCAACTATCTCAGCCTGTCCTTATAGGAGAAGTGTTCCAGCCCCCAATCATCTTTGTGGCCCTTCTCTGGACTCACTCCAACAGATCTATGTCCTTCTTATGTTTGGGTTCCTAGAGCTCGACACAGTACTCCTAGTGGGGTCTCACTAGAGTGGAGTAGAGGGGAGAATCACCTCACTTGACCTGCTGGTCGTGCTCCTTTTGATGCAGCACTGGATACAGTTGGTTTTCTGGGCTGCAAGCACACATTGCCAGGTCATGATGAGCTTCTTGTCAACCAGCACCCCCCAGTCCTTCTCCTTAGGGCTGCTCTCAATCCATTCTCCTCCCAGCCTGATATGTGCTTGGGTATCTCCTACCTATGTTCCAATGTGCAGAACCTTGGGTCTTTGCCTCCTGAAGGTTTGCATAAGCCCACCTCTAAAGCCTGTCAAGGTCCCTCAGTGTCCTTTCCTTGACATCCCTTCCCTCCAGCATGTTGACTGCACCACGCAGCTTGGTGTTGTCAAACTTGCGGAGGCTGCACTCAGTCTCAGAGTCCATGTGTCCTGGGTTCAGCTATAGAGTTACCAGCTGGGCTTAAACCATGACACCATGTCATTGACAAATATGTTGAACAGCACTGGTCCCAGTATCTCATACCCACCCCTGAGGAATTCCACTCATCATTAGTCTCTAATTGGACACTGAACTGCAAACTCTGAGTGCGACCATCCAGCCAGTTCCTGTTCCACTGAGCAGTCCATCTGTCAAATCCATGCCTCTCCAGTTAAGAGACAAGGATGTTGTTTGAGACAGTATCAGATGCTTTGCACAGATGAAGGCAGATGATGTCATTTGCTCTTCCCTTATCCACTAATGCAGTAACCCTCTCACAGAAAGCCACTAAATTTGTCAGGAATGATTTGTGCTTAGTGAAGCAATGCTGGCTATCACCAATCACCTTCTTACTTTCCATGTGCTTTAATGTAGTTCCCAGGAGGATCTGCTCCATAATCTTGCTGGGCACAGAGGTGATCTATACATAATAATGCAACTGTACTTAAAAAGTTTTTGCTTCAAAGTCCAGCCTTTCAGAGCATTTTATCACATGCTTCACATGAGCAAGAGTAGATAATTAATGTATATTCAAATTGCAAATGCATCAAAAACAGGGCCACTTGTCTGGAGTAGGACCAATATTATAACACAGGAGATCTCACGTTGCTTGTCTTGCTGCATGAAACATATGTTGCACCATCCCTTCCTCCTACCTAATACTGCTCCCTGATTCAACACTTCCCAAATGCTGAGCTAAATTAGGATGTTAATGTATCTGCTAATTGTTTTTTATTTTGACTGTATAACAATTATGCCAGTCTTTCTTCTATACTATTTTGTTAGAATCAGAACATGTGAAACATCTTAAAGGAGCTCTGTACTTACTATGCCATACACCAAGTAAAGCAGCAAAGATGACCTCCAAAACTGTGGAAACTCTAGTCCTCATGATCTCAACTGTGAAAAGGAAAGAAATCATGTTGATTCATTCTTAGCCAGTAAAGAAAGAATAGAATTTTTTTATCAAATAGAAATTTAAATCACAGTTTTAACTATAGAGGCTGTATATAGACTGTGAAGCTGTCTGTCACATTAATGAGCCCACAGTTTCTCTTCAGCTGTTTCTGCAGAAAGGCCCGACAATACTTAAGTTTTGCAGTATATAATGGCATGGCATGTCAAGAAATTCCAGAGTTAAGTTGTATCCATGGAGAAAGTTCTGTCTCTATGCCACAGACATGTCTGATGGTTGAAGCACCTTGATAATTTCAAATCCTCTGTTAAAAAATAGAAGGGCAGAGTTCTGTTGGACACCAGAGAAACTCATATAATAAAAATGTAAAAGGAAAAAAAGGAAAACCACCCTAGAATCATTCCTCACTGTTCTCCCTGCCCTGTGACTTCAAATACTTTTTCTGACATTAGTCTCATTGAGCACACACAGTTTTCTCTAGCTGACGATTCCTTGCAGAACTGCGTGCAACTGGGATACAGTGCGAAGAATCTGTGTAAAACAATATCGTACTTTGATATTTGTAGGTTTATATACTCTTAAACTTCTTTTTAAAATAGAGACAGCATTCTGAAAATGTACTAAGAATATATTGAGAGAGGATGGTGTTATTTAGGCTGGTCCTAATTTGTCATAAATACATGTTTATAAATGTTTAGTTTATATTCACAGTACAGAGGAATATTGTTAGTGGTTTAAGATAAATGTTACTAATTAGTGCATAGCTGTGCCAAGGTTTCTGCATATTTGATATTTACTTCTAAGTTTTGCAAGCTTTAAATACGAAAAATTATTTTCCATTTTCTTTAATACTTTCATTGGTTTGAAATTTTAAAATTCTAAAATGAAAATTGAGATGATTGATAGTTGAAATATAAATAGTCCATGAATGAGCTTTGAAAGTAAAGAGAAGGAATTTGAGATTGATGTCATAAGGAAGCGAAAATCAGAAAAAAGATGCAAAAAGCATGAAACACTTTATAACACTCTAGATAAATGAAACTTTAGACCATATCATTTTGAAAGAGTATAAACAGGTAAGACATGGGTCTTTCAAGGGCATACAGAAGTCCTTTTCTTTAAAGTTAAAACAGGGAAAGATTGGCCATGTGACAGGGTGAATAGTAGATGGCATGTCTAAGAGATGCTTTCAGAAGGAGACTGCAAAGCTTAAACATATTCTGGAAGTGAGATACTCAAAGACAATACTTTCTCCTCCCATATGTTATGGACCTCAGTAGCAGTAGTACTTCATAGTGGTGGATAAAGGGGAAATCTGACAGGACTGAAACAGAGAAAAATAAAGGTCTCTGACAGGGAATCACTTGGCCATCTTTTCATCTATTTTCAGTCTGAATGGTAACAAATGTTGGAGGTAACAAAAAAGAATTCTTAAAATTGAATTCTTATGTAAATTCTAACATACCATCAGGTAAAGGTTTTAAAAATATTAACATGTAAAAGTATATACATATATTTATAAATGTAATAATGTTCCTGGTGTGCCTCAACCACTAAAGGTAATAAATGGTTTCACTAATTTGAGAAATTTGTTCCTTTTCTTCCCATCTGGAGAGATAAAATCAGACAGGCTTGTTTTACAGGGAATTGGATTTATTTTGTTATGACAGCACATCATGCAACCACCATCTGTTAAAAAACACTTGACAGTTCATTGGGGAAAGTAGAAGCTAAAACCTGGGCTATGTTTAACAAGGCCTGTAGACATCCAGGAAGATGTGCTGAGTTCCAGACATCTGATACCTGCTCTGTTTCAAGACACAGTATTTTTTTGGTTAAACAATATCCTAAATAACCCTTCCCTGACACTGGTGTGAGAGAGTGTTGACAGAAGTTAGTGGCTGAGAAGAAAATGTTGCAAAGGTCACCATCTGTCTGGGGAGATCACATCATTCTGTGTTATGAGTAAGGCCTTGGTCAACATTTACTGGTGTGCCAAACAGAATACTTACGCATTATGTATGTATGTCTGTAAAAGGAGGTAGCTTCACTGCAATGTGTCTGTCCTTAAAACATGAGAATAAAGGCAGTGTTCTCCATGTTGTATTACAGTTGTTACCTTAAGGCTCAAGTTTAATAAAATTGCTATGTCAAATTAACCATATCAGTCATATTGCTTATTTTCATGTCTTGGTGATTTAGTAGTCAAAATTGAATCTCACCTCTGCTAACATAGATATATTTCTGTGCTAAAAGTAGTAAATATTGGATTTTTCTCTTTCTCTGAAAAATTGGGAGAAATGTTAGTAGTGAAATTATTTTAAGGAACATCAGTGTAGAAGCAGGCTTCTTTTCTAGCAAGAACAGGTTTTGACTATAACAGCATTTCAGTAGTGATATTTCCCAAGAAACTACAAAATTAAATTCTCGGAATAACATACATGTTTACTAGCTAGTATAGGCTTGTTGTGAAAACCTTTATTCACACACACAAAAATCTTTATCATCTCAACAATGTTAGTAACATTAGCGGGATTGGATTCTTGGTCTGGAGTGTTTTCAAGATGGTGAATTCCAGATGCTGTATTTTTATCCAACTGAACTGAATTTTTGGTTTGTTTTGTTTGGGTTTTACTTATTTATTTATTTATCAGGAAGTATTTTTTTTTTTAAGTAAGACATATTTTTTAATTGTGTCTGCAAAAACATTTCTAAGATTATAATAATCTTTCTTTACCTGGTTTCACTAGAAAGACAAACAGTATTCAATACACTGAATAGTTTTAAAAAGATGTGGAGAAAGAAGTGATTCCTTTCCTTTATTTTTGTAAACATTCTATATGCCAAAATAACGAAGAATGTAGACAAATGTTTAAATATATTGTAATTGTTGCAGTTTTTCTATTCTGACAAGAATCTATGCTGAGATCAAGCATTTTGGTCCTTACTATTTCTTTGTTTAGTTATATTTTGTACTGCAGTAATGCAGGCTTTTATTTCTTTAAATCTCTTGTAAAACTTTGGCTTTCTGTATAAATTAATTATCCCTGATACTGCCAACACTTACATAAAGATTTATAGCTCTTAAAATCTGATTGTATGCATCCTGCTTGTCACCACTCTTTTTGTTGTTGTATTCAATTTGGAAGCGTACCACCATGTGGGAAACTCAGCCACTTCTTACATCTTACCTCTCATCACCTTTCAGCTGTAATGCTGCCATCTGTAATCTGTCCGGGCATGTGTAATTTATTTTGAGCAGCTAAATATCCCAATTAACTTTTATTCTGGAAGAAAGTTCAGCCATGTCTTTAAGGGTTTCCCAAAAATCTTTTACGATGAAAAATGTTATCCACAAGTTTCTACTAGCTCTATTCTTCTGTGGAGGAAACAGATAGGAGGCATGTAGCTATGCATGGACACGTGTCTATGTGCAGGATAGAAAGCACATGTATATTCAGGTTTTCTGTATATTCACAGTGTTGTGCTCAGTTACTTTGTCTTTTCTTTATGATTAATTAGTTTTAATTCCACATATTCCTTAAATACCTTTTTACAAATGAAGAACAATAAATGCGAAAATGGAATGTTCTAATTGTTTAGAGGTTTGAAGGGACTGCAAGTTTATATGTTTAGATACCTAGTATATTTAAATATCTGTAGTCTGAAGGGAGAAAGAACAGAGGACAAAAGGAATGGAACAGTATAGGGTACCTTCTCTTTCTAATTCCTACCTGAAAGCACGAGATAGGGATTTTGAGCCTCGTTTGCATAAGCACATATTCAGCTGGTTACAAATGTATTTCTCTGTAGGGTTTTCTGTATATTTTTGAGATTATCTTTGTAAAAATATTTTTGTATTTCAGATGGGTTATTTGCTTTTGGCAGTTTCAAGTCTTATATGGACAGAAGCTTAAACAAAATTTTATTTTCTTATACTACCTTAATCTTACAATGATGTGTTGTGAATATTTCAGGTGATTTAACAAAATGTTGTTTTTCCTGTCTGAGAAAAGCTGTGGACCCTCGTACATTCATAAAATGATGACTGACCTTGAGAAACGAATCAATTATTTTTCCACAGAAGCAAAACATGTTTTTTTTATCATAACCAAAGAAAGAAAACAGTACACCCTAGAAATTAATTATATGTGGCTTTTTTTTTTTGGTAATAACTTACACTGTTTCAAGAAAAAATATGAATATGCATATGGTTAAATTCAGGCTATGGAAGGTAATATATGAGAAAAGAGAATAATCATCTTTACAGTTGCATGTCTGAATTATTTTTTTTTTCCTTTTCTTTGCAGTGACCCAGGGTGGGGATGCAATTGCATCTGATGCATGTCCTGATCCTGGAATTCCTGAAAATGGGAAAAGGGTGGGCTCTGACTTCAGGTAGGCACATTTCATTATCTATATGACCAAGAGGATGATATTTTCTGTTACATAAATAGAGCATTCAACTACAAATATGTATTGTTTGCCTAATATTAAGTGTGTTGAGTCTTTTGTTAAAGTAGCTATAGTCCAATGCGTATCTTGAATTGAGTTTGATTTTTTTTTTTTTAATCAGTGCAATTTAAATACAAGTTTTACAATATAGAATCATAGAATAGTTGGGGTTGCAAAGGACCTTAAGATCATCTAGTCCCAACCTTCCAACCCCCCCTGTTTGGGTAGCAAAGGCAGAACTCTTTGGATAGCATAGAAGAAGCAACAAAGAGAATTGTCTGCTTTTCCACTATATAAAAGTTGTTAAAAGCTTGGGAAACATGGCAAATTCAGTGTCTGAGGCTGTGTTGCAGGCCATCTCCTTGCTTATTTTGTTTTCAGCTTTAGTTACATTCATTTAAAAAAAAAAAAGATGAGGACAAATGGACCCCTATAGAGAAAGGAGGGAGATTCCTCTTTACCCGTTGTGGAAAAAAGGCAAAGACTTCAAGGTGTGGCAGAGAAGAGAGTCAAAGGAAGGAAATGGGAGCCTCTGCTCATACAGACATTTATAAATTGCCCAGCAGGGAATGAAAGAAAAACCTAAAAGTAAATGAAAAGAAATATTTCATAAAAATTAGAAGGAATTGTGCAAAGTTCTCTGCCACTCCAGAAAGCAAGTTAATCAAACCTGGTTCCTGAATTAAGGCTCTTCCAAGCGAGGGAATAACTAACAAGAAAAATAATTTTAAAATCAATTACATTTCTGACTTTTTGGAATTTTTCTCTACTTATCCTCAAAGGAGCTGAAGAACTCAGAAAAAAATCCGACATTAAGAGTATCAGTTACATGCAAAGTCATTATTTCCTTAGAAACAGTGCAGCAGTTAAATGTGTTTTAAAAAACTAATGAAGTGAAATGAGCTTTTCAATAGATAGGCAAGAGAGAGACAAGATGTCCAGAAGATGTTTCCTATTAACCTGTTCTATATATTCTGACTCTACTAGGCAAGTACAGCTGTTGCAAATGGAATTGTATGATACAAAAATATAGTATGCAATTGCTATCCAAACATATGCTGGTTTAGGGAACAAATTTGTTTTTTATCTAGCTGTTTATTAGCACTTGATGTATTAAGGAGAGAAACGTCAGTTGATAGAAGACTGTGTATGAATGGGATACAAAAATGTAACTGTTTCTTAAGGTGTATGAAAGACTCCACAGGTATTCATCTGAGGGATGCCTGTGTGCTTCCACTGTTACTTTGGAGACTATTTTATTTTACTATTTGTGCAGGTATGCCACAGTTTCCCTCCTCTATTTGAGTCTCTCGTTATAGCCATAAAGGGTGCAGATTTTGCCTTTTCTTCTGAATTCCTCCAACTCAAATACTTACTTGAAAGAATTAAAGGCAGCATCTAGGATTACTCTGTTGTTAGCGGAGAGGGAAAAGCATCTGTGGAAAGAGTTAACCCCATAGCCTAAACATTTAATGGAAAAGAGGCTGACAACACACCTGAAGGGCCTTTCTCACTTCAGTAAATATAGATAACAGAGTAAGTTCAGCAGATCAGGATGGGGAGGGAGCCTGAGCCTATGATATAAAAAAGGCTGATAATTCTGGGTCTGCCTTAAAAAATCTGAAGGACCTTGTTGCTGTCTACAGCTACTAAACAGGAGAGTGTAGAGAAGACAAAGCCATATTCTTCTCAGAGGTGGACCATGACAGGACTAGAGGCAATAGGCATAAGATGGGATGTTGTAAGTTACTACTAGATTCAGGAATTAAAAATAAATAAAAAGTAGTATTTTTATGATGAGGATGGTCAAGCTGTGGAGCAAGTTTCCAAGAGTCTTTGTGCAATCTCCATCTAGGGAAGCATTCAGAGCTCCAGCTAAATATGACCTTGATCTGTCTGTTCCAAGTGTACATGCTTGGGGAGGGGCGTTGGACTAGATAATGTCATCTTCCAATATAATTTATTCTGTGAATCTATGAATCTTGTACAAATTTATTGTGTTCATGATACACTGTGGGCCAATCAGACTCTCCTCTAGTTATGGTGGCATATGAACAATTGTTAAGAAACAACAGCAGATCTAAGCACTGGTAAGCTGGAAGAGTGTAAGAGAAAGGATCTTATTTTCCCCTCTAGACAGTTGTCTGTAATTTGAAAGACAAAGAAAGCTAAAATAATTTTAGTGAAACAGGTCCAGAGATCCAAAATATGTGGGCCCCAACTTGGGACACCCCAGCAATAAAATTCCCAGCAGCGCATGAAAATACCAAGAGGGAAAACCCAAAAGAACCTTAAAGCTCAAAGTATGTTTTAAGATATCTGGGGGAATCTAATGTTAAAGAACCTTGCAAGACACAGGTAACAATATTTTGAACACAGTCTCTTATGACTGAATGTGGGTTAAATTTATCTTAAAATTTTGGTGCTTTCTTAGGGCAATGCTTACTCAGATGAGAGAGCAAAGCTGTTCATAGAATGGTGGAGGTTGGAATGGACCGCCGGGGGTCGTCTAGTCCAACTCCCTGCTCAAGCGGGGTCAACTAGAGCACATTGCTCAGGATTGTGTCCAGATGGCTCTTGAATATCTCTAGGGAAGGAGATTCCACAACCTCTCTGGGCAACCTCTTCCAGTGCTCATTTACCCTCAGAGTAACAAAGTTCTCCTTATGTTCAAGTGAAACTTCCTGTGCTTTAGTTTATGCCTGTTATCTCTCTTCCTGTCACCTGGCACCACTGAAAAGAGTCTGGCCAGCTACCCCCCCTCCTTCCTTTACCTCAATTTCAATTAATGTGTCTTACTGTTCATGGCAATAGATGAATGCATAAGGTGTTAAAAAATAGCACAAGCTACTTCATATAAGCAAGATGCTTTGATATATTTTCATCACTTACTATTTTTGTGTTTGTTTTGGGCCTCCAGTTCTGATTATTATTTGACAAAGTCAGTAAATTTTGTTTTCCTGCTAAACCTTACTTGTTATCTGAAAATAGATTATGCAACAGCAACCATTTTTCACATACTGTAACCTTTTTTTTATATCTATTTCAAACATATCTTAGCTATCTTGAAGTTAGCTATCTATATCTAGCTTGACATTTAAATAGAGCTTTTGGCTGGAATCTAGTTTTTCTTTCTCTGAAATGACAAATCAAGCTCTTCCATAGGAGAAGTGAAAATAATACTTGCTATTGCTTGCATTTGTCCAACATAGTGAAAATACTCTGGAGAGTAAAAGAAAGGTGGTGTTTTTTTTATTTTCTAAGAGATGAGGATAGACACCAGAAGGAGCTATTGTTCTTGTCGGGAGAATGACAGCTGTGAATATTAATCTGAACTAAAATGTGAAAATGCACATTATTCAAAATCTTTCCCAGTCTCCTGAAAGACATGTTGTGAGTGGGATTGATGGAAAGGCAAAGGGCTGATTTTTAAGACAGCCTTAGACCCAGCTGATTCAGTGATGACAAGTTCTTTCAAAAGGGTTTCATCGTTTTCAGCATAATAATAGCATTGATTCTAATTTCATAAAGCAAACAAAAAGGTATTGAAATCTTAACCTTTTCATTCTGTCCTCCTGCCATGCTTTTACTCTGTTCAGTTAAGGTAGTAAGGGGTGTGATTTTCAGGTGATTTAAAAAAATCCAGTGGATATTTGGATGCATTTTGAGAGAGAAAAGGTGACTTTTCTTTCTAGAGGAATGAGAGCATAATCAACGCAATTTGGGGGTCAATATTATATTTTATTTTTATGAGAGATCTTAAACAGTAGATTGCTTAAATAAAAGCTAGAAAGGATATAAACAGTAACATTCCAGCTCTCCTTAAATACTATATGGTATGTCTGGTACTGAGTAAATATGTTAATTTTCCACAATTCCGGTAACACTTGTAACAAAAAAAGCTTTTACATTTTCAAAGCAGCTTTTTAAAATTAAATTAACTTTCTTATGCTTAGCATTTCTTATAGCATTTGTTTTCCCCTGTCTTAAAAATAGCTTCTTTGAGTCCAATTCTAGTCTTCTTTGAAAAAAACACTAATTTTGCTTTGACACAATTCAAACGTAAAATGGAAAAAGAGGAAACTGATTTCTTCCACTGATTAAAGTTTAGATAGAAAATTAACAGACAGATCTGCTCAGTGACTTCGAGGTAAAGATGTTGGAAAAAAAAAAAAAAAAAAAAAAGAAATTAAAACCAGGAATTGAAACCAACTGGAAATTAAGTGACGTGAAAATTTCCTTTGAAATCCCAGATCAAATACGATAAAACATGGCTTTAAAAGGATGTCCTCTTTTTCAATGGAAAAATGTCAGCAGAATCAATGGAGAGACTCAGCAATTTGGATGCTGGTTTGAGGATAAGGAGTTTTATTTTAGACCATGTGGCCCAGGTCACCTCCCCTAAGATGCTTATTTAGATAGATATGAATGTCTGGAAACAGTAAATACTCTAGTGTCTTGGCTCACCTAAAATTTCTCAGTATCCGCTGTTCTTTTAAATGTCTAAAGTTATATGGCTTCATTCATATATCTGCAATGTATACATTATATAACAACTATTATATATATTCACACATTTCATTATTAATGAGTTAGTTACACAAACTTTTAGTTTCCTTCACCTATATTGTAGTGTGACAGTCTGTACCTCCATTCAACTCTATTTAGAACTTTTCAATACCTTTTTCCTTTTCTTGTAAGCCTTGAGAGAATTAAAATTATATTAAAATTATTTTCCGGAAAGTATCTGTTGTCAGACTTATGACAACAGGCTTCAAAAAGGATGGATCTTAATGGATATTAAAGCAGAGGTGGGGTATATTGTCATACACGAACCATGTCCAGAACTCTCTCAGTCACTTTGGCAAAACCTGTGACTGCTCTTCTGTAGCCTGCCTGAAGTTTAATTAGAATTCCTGAAAATACTTTCAAAAGATTGTACTTGTCAGTGCCTATAGCGTGGTAGTCGGCATATTTATTTTATGTCACTTAGTTTGTGATCAAACATTTCAAAAGATAATATCCACTATGTAAAATACATGAAGTTCACATTATTACTTTTTAGATACAAGCTATTTCCAGAGCTTTGGAAAAAAAGACAATATACTTTATAGAATAATAGTGAAACAAATTAAATCATCGTAAGTCTATAGTTTAAATTAGTATGTGATATTTTATGCATCCATAAATAATAAATGTTTTTTAATATTGCTGTAATGATGAAAACCCAGTCTAAACATGAAATACTTCATTTACTGCATCAGGCATCAGAATATTTGTATTCTTCTGAGGGGGAATAATCAGGTATGGTGGGTTAAAACTTATAATTGCAGGCATCAAATAATTATACCTTTCATTTCACTCTTAATTTTTTGGATATGTGCAGTTTCATAATTCTCCTTACATGTCTTGCTAGTAGCAAACCTTGGGGAAATGTGGAAGTTCTCATGGTGGTTCATACACAATTATGCTTTTGGGAAAGTCTTTATCCAACATGATTTTTAAATACCTCAGTTCTTAATTTACACTTATCACAAATATGTAACTGGTTGGTTTTTTTTTCTGTTTCCATAGAATTTTTTTTTCAGAGATTAGTATTTTAGAAAATTCCAGAAAATGCATTTAAAAAATCAGTGCTTATAGCATTAAAATGTCAGATTAATTAGTGATATTTTTTTCTTTACCAGTAGGAGAAAATAAATGTTTATTAATTGAAGTATGTATTTGTAATCATGCTTGGGCTATTTTTCTGAGGTTTTTAAGAATGTTCTGAAGAATAATAGATTATGACAAATATAAAATAAATATAATTTCAGAAAATTGTATTACTCTTCAAGGCTTTCATGTATTTCCCATAAACTACTGAAAGACCAATATTGTCTCTACCCTTCTGATTTATTTACATTTAACAGCTCAAGAACCAAGTGTTAAGAATAGTATTTTCCAAAGCTTTTCTAGATATGGAGCATCAAATTCAAATTTAAAATAAAAGAAAAAAAAAAGAAAAAGAATCCTAGTAAAATTTTGTGAAAGAACTGTAGAAGTACATCATAATAATGATAAACTATATACTTTGTGAGATCCTCTGAGAAATTTATAGAATTCTTGTTCTTGAAGGTTAGGAATGAGCTGGATGTTAGTGAACGAGATTATGTGCTGTTCCCCACAGCAGTTTTTACCACTGAGTATTCTGGCTTTTCTGAGCTGATTGCCATCGAGCAATCCCCTGCTAGTTGGGACTCAGTGACTAGAAAGACCAACCTGAGCAATCTGCTTTATCAGACTCACTTAGTTCGCAACATGGGATTATCAAATACAGATTTAAAAGTGCAAGAAAGACAACAATAAAACTGGTTGGTAATGATGGGGAACAAAGAACGTCATAAATAGCAACTGGAAGCAGAAATAGCAGAAATGTAAATACCGGTTAGGAAAGCTCTGTTTGAGGCACGCAATAACTATATACAGCTTTTTAGTTCTTCATGAATATGTGTCAGCATTGTTCAGACAGAAAATATTTATCAAAAAACAAAGAAAAAAAGTTTTAAATAATTCCAGACAGACACATTGCAAAGTTACAAGTTTACAAGTCAAATTTAAGTCCTAACAAAAGTTATCATATAGCACAATTTCTAACAGGAAATTTTTGAAATATCAGGAATGTTTAATAAATTCTTACAATTTCCTGAAGTTAGAATATCCTGGTTGGACATGTTGACAGATTACCCTATCTAACTGCTTATTCTCTCATTTAAGAAAATATGGAGAGGTTAAAATTATTAATGAATTCATTTTCATTGCCTGAAAGAACGGTGATTATATATTTTATTTAAAAATGCATCTCTGTATGCATTCATTGAAGTCATAGTTTAAAGGATCAGATTTAGTATCACGGTATTCCTAGCCTTACTTTTTTAAAAGAAGGACTAACTAAATAGTATATCTGTTGTGTTTTATGAATATAGTAACTATGGAGTAGAATTTGCTACCTGATTTTTTTTTTGTTTGTTTGTTTGGGCCTAGAAATATTGTCATTTGGTGACAGCTACATTTAATTGGGGAGGTTGATATTTAATATGTATTTTAATTCTTTCCTTCTTCCTCCCATTTTACTCCCAGGGTGGGTGCAAGTGTACAGTTTTCCTGTGAAGATAATTATGTGCTGCAAGGTTCTAAGAGCATCACTTGTCAGAAGGTGACAGATACACTGGCTGCCTGGAGTGACCACAGGCCAATTTGCAGAGGTAGGTACCATTCTCTGGAACTTTTCCTGAAGTTTGGAAGGGTAATTTATAATTTCTGCTAGAAATTCAGTGAAATTATGTTTAAAACAAAAACCATATATTTATAGTTTATGTATCATATATATGTATGATTATATATATATATAAAAAGATCTTCCTGTAGTTTGATGAATATGAGCAAAGATGCAGAAACAGTATCCATTTAGGGAGCTAATTTCCTTTTAGTAGTTTTTATTTCACTTAATCTTCTTTTTGTCATGTTAAACATTTTGAGTAGAACTTGTTTGTTAGTTTTAGATTAAACTTTTATAATTAAATTCCTAAAGAGGAGCTCCACAAAAGCATATTGTGTTCCTGTCAGTCCCAGATATTTACATAGTTGTAATTTTTCAGTAAATTCTTTTCTATTTCATCTATTTTGCTCAACCTTACAAATGTCCTTACCTTCTGACTTCTTTGATTTCTTTTCTAAACGTTTTTTCATTACGGTCTGAACCAACCAATAAGTTCCTCCCCTTGCTTTTAAGGAGGAGGGTGGGAAGTGGCTTTTTGTTTGTTTGCATGTTTGTTTGTTTTTTCAATTGCAATCTACTGCATGTAATAAAAGCACAGAAAAATAAGTAAATGCTGTAAAATTACTCCAGAACTGAGGTAGGTAGGAAAAATATAGAGTATATATCTATGTACAGAACTTTTCTTTTTCTCAGTAGAAAAATTTGAGTTTCACGTTTGGATTGTACATGTTGATGGAAGTCTTAACGCTAGAAATGTACTTGCCTTATTTTCTCCTAAAACGAGACAACCTACCCAGGACAGGCACTGGAAAATAAGAAAAAAACCTCCACAATTAGTTAAAAATGAAAAAAAAAAATAAGTCCCACAAATTGTTTGATATACTTAATTTGTCATTTTGAGGTAGATAAAAGACATACTTGCACTCCCAAAATCTCATGCTGAATGCCAGTTACCAGGGTAGCAAATGATAGAGACTGTGGGGGGAAGGATTTGAAACACCTGGACGTAAACTTTTGTTTGTAGAAGAACGACCTAAAGCATAATCTCACTTATATAAAACTCACATAGGCTTCATTACCTAGTTTTTTCATAATACCAAAAGAAATTTTTTTTCTCCTTTTGCCAGAATAGATTTTTCAACTTGTATAATTACGTATGTGATATACTTGTGAATTATGCTTTCTTCATTAGGGAGTGGAAACAGTTGTGGTGGGTTGACCCCAGCCAGCAGATAAACACCCACCCAGCCACTCACCCCCAGTGGGATAGGGGGAGAACTGGTAGAGCAAAAGCTGAAAAGCTGTGTATGAATATTAAGACAGTTCAACAAATGAAGCAAATAATTTGTTTTATTTAAATATATGCAACCAAAGCAAAATAAGAATTTTTATTCACTGCTTCAGTTAGTGGGCCATTTAACCATTTCCTGAAAAGCAGTGCCTCAGCACAAGTGATGGATACTTGGGAAGACAAACCTATAACCATGAATGTGCCTACTTCCTCCTTCTTACCCTGAGCTTTTTCACTGACTGTGTTGCCATATGGTCTGGGATATTCCTTTGATCAGTTGGCATTAGCTGTCTTGGCTGTGTCTCCTCCCAGCTTCTTCTGTACTCCCAGCCAACTTTCTGTGTGAGGCAGTATAAGAAACAAAGGTGGCCTTGATGCTGTGCAAGCACTGCTCAGCAGTAGCCAAAACACTTGTGTGTTATGAATGCTGTTCAATTACAAACATAAAGCACAGCACCATACAAGCTGCCATGAAGAAAGTTAACTTTGTTCCAGTCAGACCTAATAAAAAAGTCTACAAAGGCAGCTCTTAGGTAAATTATTACAAGATGTATGTACAATGGGTAATATTACATAGGCACATCCATGTAAAGACTGGACAATCTAAAACACAGTGAAAAATAAATAAACAAAAATACCTCCTACTCTTTTCAGAGCAGCAAAACAACTGTGATTCATAAGCGTCTCTTGAGCTCAGTGGCTGCGTAGCTAAGTGTATTTAACGGAAAACTCCAGATATGCACTCTCGGTACTTGGCTTCACACTACTGCAGAATAACGTGTCCATGCAATTCCACTGTTCACTCTTCCTTGGTGGTTTTAGGGTTTTTTTCCATCTCTCAAATTTGTTCATGTTTGATAATACATTGTAGAAATGAGATGAAGTAATCTATGCATGGTAAAAGTAATGCTCAGCAGAAAGGGTCTATTGGCTGCTGAATTATCTGTGCGTTATTACTAGTGTTTGCTGTTCCTTCCAATTTATTATCTGCAAATATCTTTATTATGCTTTACTCCCTCCAGTAAACTTCTAACAAAATAGGATAAATTAGTCCTATACTGCTATTAAAACCTCAATTGGAAAAACAAGTTACTTTCCTCGAACATACTTCCAAAATTGAAGCTGGAAATTTTCACAACTCTTGAGGGTCAAATCAGCCAGGCTCTATATGTAATTTGTTTCTAAACACAGATTAACATTGTTTAGGCTGAATGGTGTGTAATTCTGGTTCAATATTACAATGTTGCATATGATACGCATTTGTGGATGGTGGGAAGTGAAAGCCATATTTATTTTTTTTTTGTAGTCCACTTTATTTCCAATCCCTTTACAGACCTTCATGATGCCAATACTCATGGTGCTCATAGCAAGCATTTAATAATAAAATATACATTACAAAGAACTGTTTATCACATTTTCTAAATAATCATCAACTCAAAATGGAAATGCTGATAAACTTCATGCAACTACTGCAGGCTTAATGACTTCAAGCCTATGAGACTTACTGAAGAAGCTGAACTTTGC
>JANHGB010014262.1:0-14429 GCA_026283785.1 Coracopsis vasa | reverse complement strand
TGCCAAGTGCAAGGTCCTACACCTGGGTCAGAGCAATCCCAGGCACAGCTACAGGTTGGGCAGAGAAGAGATTCAGAACAGCCCTGCGGAGAAGGACTTGGGGGTGTTGGTCGAGGAGAAAATGAACATGAGCTGGCTTCAGTGTGCGCTCACAGCCCACTGTCTCCCCAAAGAGGTAAATATGTCTACAGCCTTTTAAATATGATGAATACATGTATTTATACATTTTATTTAAAAACAATGAAGTTATATGTGAAAAATCAAGAAAGTAGTTTAGATAAGACATTTTTCATAAAAACCACTGCAGTTTAAATAATATATTTTTCTTTACCAAAACACCTAGTAGTAACAGAGACCTTAAAAATGTGGTGATTTTTAATTACATTATGAACTTTGGGGCAAACTCCATCTTAGATAAATATATATCAATTCTTTTCAGCACCTATCAGCAGCTTCTTATACATTGACAGGAAATACATTGTCTAGTTTGGCTGTGCATGTCTATATCCAAGACATCAAGTTCAGTGTTCTACATTTGGCACTGGAATCTTTTATTCAACCTTATTAAAATCAAAGGGCTCATTTCAAATGAATGAGCCCATAATTTTGCCACAGGATTTTCTTAATACTGTGAACAGAGAATAGCAGAATATGAAGAAGTGATTGATGAGAGCTGTTCTGATATTGCAGTAATAAGGTTCATATTATCTGCGCAAATAAACATGACCAATTACTTTACTACAGGAAAGAAATTTGGAGCAAATCACAGCTGAAAACAGCTGAGAACAAATTAGATTATGTTATCCCTATTTTCCAATCTAAGTATGACATAAACCCAGTAGATTATCTGTCATTCCCCAGATCATATGACAGTCTCAGATAATACTTGGAAAAAACCTCAAAATTCAGGGATCAGATCCTGCTTGGCAAAAAATCTACTTTACAAAGAAGTGTCCTGTAAAAAAAGCTTCAAAGCTGGTATCTCAAAGAGAACCATAAATTTTTGTACTGTTTATACAGTTCTGTTAGTAATGGATTTTTAGTTACAGGTTTTGCATAATAATTTTAACACCAGACTTGACTAGAACAGCTATTTCTGTCCAATAGAATAGCATTCTGTTTACACATAATGTTATCAATTATAGGAACAAGACAGTACAAATATTTTAGAAAACACTTATCACAAGTTTTTTAAGCAAGAGTATTAGCTGCTAGGTTTTTTCTTACATCTTTGACTTAGTGTTTCTATTTTTACATTTCTGTCTCTAAGCTTGATGATTCATTACTTTATATCACCTCACACTTCATTTAACCATGTCACATCACATTAAATGATGTAATGAAATGTAGCATGACAAAGAGTTCTACTATGAACTACTGTAAAATTGTAAGACATTTAAATTTAATCACACTTAAACAGTGGCTGCACTAAACTAGACAGGAAAAGTCACAGACATGGGAATCAAGATATCAATGCAAGTAACAGATCCCCCAAAAAGATGCGGAAGGCTTACCTGCCACAGTCAAACTGAATGTAATACTATATATAGATAATTTTACTTGGTTATTTTACACTAAACAAACTACAGAGGGTATACCACTGAGACTGACTGATCTACAGAATCAACTCCAGTAAGAAGTTTCTTTTCCTTAGGATAGGATAAAACTAAAGTGAGGGAGAAAAGCTTCAAATTTTCATGAGTTAAAAATGAAACTTGGCAGACCTGTGTACTGTTTGAGGTATAAGATAAGCTTGTGTGTAAACTTTAACAGTAATTTGTTCTTAAAGCACAGATGCAAATCATATATATATATGACTTGGGGAAAATAAAGTGTAAACTTTTTTTGTATGAAGATTTTATACAGAGTATGCAATGCAAATAATAACATTTTATTTGTCACTTTCATTGTGTATCATGGAATTAGAAAAAAATAGGTTGGATGGGAACTTCAAAAATCAGTTAGTCCAATTCACTGTTCAGAGCAGGTCTGGTCAGATAAGGTTGTTGAGGGCCATGGTCAGTAACATCTTAAACATCTCCAAGGATAGAGATCTCACAGCCTCTCTGGGTAACCTGTTCTAGAGCCTGACTATGCTTATGAGGGAAAAACAAAACAAAACAAAACAAAACAAAACCAACCAACCAAACAAACAAAAAAACCCACAAAAAACCCCCAACCATTCTTTTTTGCTTACATTTTCCTTTTATCTGAGTAGAATTTCCGACGTGCCACCTTATGTCTGTTAACTTTTGTTCTATTGCTGTGCAACTCTCGGAAATCTGGCTCTATCTTCTCTGTGTCCTCTGACAAAGTAGTTGTAGATGGTAACAAGGCTTCTGGAGGCAAGGTTGAAGGCAAGGTTGAAGACTGATCCCTCAGTTTCTCATTGTAGAATGTGCTCCAAACCTGACTTCCCTGATGGCCTCCACTTGACTTGCTCCAGCTTGTAAAAAATCCTTGTTACTGGGGAGCACAAAACTGGATATAACACTTCAGATATACTGAACAGAGGGGAAGTATGACCCTTATCCTGTTGGCGACACTATCACTAGTGCAGACCAAGATGAATATCGCTTTCTTTGGTGCAAGGATGCAGAGATGACCCACATTCAATTTATCCACTAGCACATACGAGCTAGAGGCTCACTAAACTCAAAACCACAGGTTACTAACCTGTCAGTCTTGTCTGAAGTGATGGGACTGTGAAGTCAAGCATATATGCATTCACAAAAATATCAGTAGAGGACACTAGGTTTATGATGCAGGCAGTTTTTCTAATTCAACAGTTAAATTTTTGTTTACAGCATAAAGCCAAGTGGTTCATGAATGACCAGATCATCTTTGCAATGCTCACTCTTAGTGAGTAGAAACATGTCACTGATACAAATCCCTGAGGAAAAACAACAAAAACCAGCAACAATTATATAATTATTTTCATCCCTGTTTGGATGTAGAAGACAGATGGAAGAAACTCTCAGCACAGTAATGTTTATTCACATGAGATCTGTCTGTTGAGTGAAAAGTACTTACTCAAGTAGGGAATGCACTTTATTTGGCACATGATGTATTTTATTTTTCATTTCCTGTCTTACTTACTTCCTGTCCTTTTTTACCCTTTTACCACTAATGCATTTAAATTAAAATAAACCTAAGAATTTGCTAATGCAAACTTATATGAGGGCTACAGCATGTACATGAATAATTCACTAGTTTCTGAGGGCTATATGTATAGACTTAGACTTTAAAAGTACATTTTCTATGTGCTTTGCCTCATTTGGTAATATTATCTGAGTCTACGGAAGCTATCATTTATTTATAGATATATATTTATATTAGACTAACGAAAATGATGAAACTCTGAAACAGTGTAATGACCTGAACATATGTTTAAAAGCATGCTATGAAAATACATGCTTTGGGAAAAAAAGGGATCAAAATTATAGACTCCTCAAACACTTATGTCCCCGTAGTGCTTGCCTGGGGACTGATGAGGACAGCTTTAATGTTAGCCAGCAAACTGTCAGGAATTACAGTAAAGTCTGAGTACTCTAACACATTTCCTTTAAATACGAGCAGAATATCTATTACCCAATTCCGCGTTTCTTTTGATGACAGCTTATATCATCTCCAGATGCAGAGACCAAGATAACAGAAACATGGAACATATTGCAGTGTTTATCACAGATTACCTTTTTTTTGTAACATTGAAAACTTTATATAGATTATGTGCAAACAGTATCATATACAAGAATAATTAGGATCATAACAACAGAAGTGTAAATTATAACTGAAACCTGAATTTAGCAAAATGTTTCTGAGTGGATCGGTAATATGTCTTAGTTGGAAAACCTGCATACTAAGATATAATCTTTTAAGAGATTTTCATTATTACGAGGAGAAATGTGAGAAGTAGTATTGCTGCCGCTGTTAATTATTTCTAAGCATTATTCTTTGCAGTAGAAGTAGATACATCTATTTTCAATTTATTAAAGAAATAGCTAGTGAAATAAAGGAAACCTTCATTAAAATTTATGGATTTTATTTAGGATAAAACCCAACACATTATTTTTTATTTGGAGCTTGTTATATTAATAACTGCTTCTAGTATTTTACATACGTATCAGCAGAATTTGTGTTTCAAATCCTTGTAAAGGCAGCATCTGAGTTGATCTATACAAAAATTACCATCTTCTTCATGAAAATATGTGTCTCTACAGAAAAAAAGTGCTGCTTATAAGTAAAATTCTGTGTGTGAACAAGTGTGATTAAGTGTCCTCTTAGACTGAAATAAACTAATTCAAAATATAAAGGCAGCTGAAACAAAAATTAATGACCTTTTTTGTTGCATCCATGATGCAACTATTACATGATGTTCTAGAATTAAATGCGTAATACTCTACTGTACAGAAGTTCATATACTTTGAGAAAAATACCTCAAAGATAAATGCTTAAAATAAAGGATGGCATCCTATACCACTAGAAACACAAGTATTTATTCTAGTAAAGCGCTTTTTTTCTCTGCAAGGGAAGAACAAAAAAAATGATGCTTCTATAGGTGAAGCAAAATAATGAAGTTTATAATGTGAATGCTTCGAAGTGAAATCTTGAAATATAATCAAGTTTAGTGACTGAAAAAAGAAATTCCTCTGTTTCAACAAAAACAATCAAACAGAAGAAGGTTCAAAGGACTGGAAGAACAGGAGTAGAAAATCTGAACTTTTTTGTCCCTTGTTGAAGTAACTGTCATTCACTGAATAGAGAAATAACATACAGAAAACATGGCCTAGAAAATGTCTAGGAAAAAAAACCACTGTCAGTATCATAAGAAATAGCTGTCACAGATGTCATGCCTCACTAATCTAAAGCTTTGTCCAGACTTTGTCCAGACTAAATTGTCAAAGTATCGCATGCATAGGCCTTGAGTTTTGGTTCTCCAGTTTCTAAAGACAGAAATACATTAGAGCAGAACTGTATTTTCTTTGCATTGATGCTAAGATACACCTAACATATGCACCAAGATATATTAATGCAGTTTGGAAATGACCAGAGCACTAATCTAGACTCCTTCTGCTACAGGCATGACATCAGATAAATAACCAGTCACTTTCTTTTCCAGCTCTTGGATTTTACACCTGTGAAACAGCCTGTAAGACACACTGCCATCAAAAAAGGAACCTAGCTACTGACTTAAACCACTAAGGAATTTTAATTGACCTAAGTTGGATACTTAGGCAAACTTGCTCCCAATGTTTTTTAACAGTAATAACAGCTAAATATAGTTTTTCATATCACCTTGCTTTCACTTATGATTTAACAAGTGTAGAACATTAATCAAAGAATGGTTAGGGTGGGAAAGGACCTTAAGATCATCAAGTTCCAAGCCCCGTGACATGGGCAGGAACACCTCACCCTATACCATATTGCCCAAGGCTCTCTCCAACCTGGCCTTGAATACTGTCAGGGATAAAGCATGGGGTTGAAACTAGATGATCTTTAAGGTCCCTTCCAACCCAAATCATTCTATGAGTATACGATTTGTGATAAGTCATCAGTATGTAACAGATATCTGCCATAAGTTTTTGTGACCACCAAAAATCAGAACTGTTCTACTTAGTGCTTCTCAATACTGACACAAACCTCATTTTTTTTTTTTTTTACAAAGCTTTCTTTGGAGTGAAAAAGGCAAATGGCATATCATGCCTGACATTTATCGTAACTGAAGGGAATGCAAATAAAACAATTCCAATAAATAACAAATTCACAGAAAATATGGGAGTTTTTCAGAAAATATGGGAGTTTTTCAGTAAAAAAAAGAAAAAAAAAAAGATTACGTTTCTGCTATTTGACATCTTAACTGTCACAGTACAAACCTTTGCTTGATGCAGAAATGTGCGGTTTTCTAGTAAATTCAATTATAGTATTTTTTTTCTGTATTCCAAGCACAAATATGGACCTTATCTCCTCCATCTGAAAACACCAGAACTGTCTAACATCTAATAAAAGAAGAAATTTAGAAAGAATTGCATGTAGTAAAGTCAGAGTAGCATGTCAGTCTCATGTAAGCAAGTATATGGATGCTTACTTTACGCATGTATACTTGGTGACCAATTTAAGCACAGGATAAAGGGAAAAGAGGGTTGCAGAAGAATGAAACTTAAACACATAGTGCAAAGGATTTCATATGGAGTTTTGACACTGTCTTCAACAGAGCCAGTGGAAAGAGTCCTGGCCAGAAAGATCTAGGCTGTTGTGGGAGTTTCAGAGAAGCAGAAAGCAGCAGACAGCAACCTGTAGAATAACTGAGCTAGAGCAATTTCAAAACTGGGCAAGATTACAGCTTAGCCTTCTCCTTTCATTTATGTTTTGTGGTTGTACCTGCCTATGCATAAAACCATGACCACAGAGGAAAAAAAAAAAAGTCACAGTTAACATAGATTGTTTTCTTATAATTATTTTTACACTAATGTTCATTCCATTAATTGATGTATGACAACAAGAAGACATTCTCAAAGATTTCTTTATCTGACTTTACTCAATGTATGAAGATTTTTTTATTCTTCACTGTTACAAACATGGGCCATTTCTTAGCTTCACTTCAATGTTTTTTTGCTGTTTGGAAATGTACTTAATAATACAGTTTTTTGTTAAAGAAAGTATAAAGAAAATTTAATCTGATCATTAAAAATACTAAATATGAACAGCATATTTATACATTTATTAAAATTGTAGAATTGTAGAACAGTTTGTGTTGGAAGGACATCTAGACCGACACCTGCCCTACAATGACTAGGGATACCTTCAACTAGATCAGGCTGCTTAGAGCCCTGTCCAACCTGACTTCGAATGTTTCCAGCGATGGGGTTTCCAAGGATGGGGCATCTACCACCTCCTTGGGCAACCTGTTCCAGTGTTTTGCTTGTCTGCTTGCTTAAAATGAACTTTAATTCAATGTCTTCTGCCTGATCTGTGTGTCAGTTTTATCTTACACTAGGCAGAAAGTGACATATAGCTACAGATTTATGCAAAGCTGACCCAAAGTAATTCAGTGAAGTGTATAGCTCTGCACTGTTAATGGCACAAGGCAACTTTCCAGTGTGTGGGAACGGATTAAAACAATCTGATCATTGTTAAAAGAAAAAAAATAAAGAGAGAGAAAAAAGAGAAAAAAAACCCTCATACACAAAAAAACAAACCAAAAAAACCCACAACCCACACCTCAAAAAACCCCACAGAAAACCCAAACAAAAATCCAAACCCAAGAAACCAGAAAACAGCTGACATTCATTCATTCACAATGTATCCTCCTCTCCAGTTCTCCAGTACTTTGGTGACACATCATTGCATTATTATAACCACCTGCCACAAGAGTTGAACTAATACACTCATTAATACCTTTTAATTCAATGCTTACATGAATAATTATTTCTATACTCACAGTTTCCGCCAGCTTAAAGACATCTTTAAGGCTATGATAGGAAATAACTTTAAAAATTGATGAGAAAAGGCTGAGCAGTTTGGTACTCAAACCAAGTCCCAATTTAATACTCCTTATGTAAAGTTCAGAGTAAAGCAAACATTGCTGAGATTAATTTGAGTTTATACAAATTTCATGAGGTAAATATGAATTCTGCACACTAAGTTAAAATAACACTTTCACCTATGGAAAACAGGATCCTGTATTTGCAATTAAGATATAGGAAATGGGATGAGGTTGCTGGACTATTTTTTCCTAAAGAAGAAAACCACATCAATATTCTGAATAAACAACTAAAATAATTCTACTTTCATTGTAATCACCGTTACTCAAAAATAAAAAAATAAAAGGCAAAATGGACAGGGAAGGTGCCTAGAGAGGGTGCAGTGAGAGAGTGAGGAAACCTTGTGTGCTGTCCTGGCAGTTTAGAGCATGACGCAGAAATGTGTTCCTGCAGGAGCTAGCAGAATCTGTGAAAAGAGGATGAATACAGCCTACTTGCTGGGAAAATTGTATCACACAAAGAGGGATAAATTAAGGAGTTATACATGTGATACACCATCTGTGGCTGTTTTTGTTATTTTCTCCATATACATCTGTTTCTATTCAGCTATAGGGCAACACTCCATCATATTATGCAGCCCAGAATAACGCAGAAAGTTCAGTTCTGTTGACAAAAAAAAACTTCTCTTCCTAAATATATGGTAAACCAGCAGAGTAATTTTTGATCAGTAACCTTTGAAAATGAAAACAAGAGAGTTGATCCAAATATATTCAAATTCTATGTTTGATATTTATAACTCTGGATTAAGATCTCTAGTTTCCAATATGTAGTTGTAACTTGAGTCAGATGCTACACTAGTAGGTGCTTATTTTCTGTTTCCAGCTGGAATGTAGCTGAACTCTGGAGAAAGAGAAAATAAATTTAAAAAAAAAAAAATCTACACTACTTACATAAGGAAGTTAAACAAAAATAAAAACAGAAAGAATGACCTCTAATTGTATTGATGAACTTTCATGATTTTATATCTGATCTCTGGTCTTAGCTGGAAGCTGAACTTGAGAACTGTCCCTAGTCTTTCCCACCTGCTCCTCTTCTGATCTCAAAGCACAGCTTCATAAACTGAACTAGCTAACCAGTTCTTGACATACATAACAGTTAGATAAAGCCTCAGAGTAGTTTGTCAGGCACATTCAGAAGTGATTGATGTACTTGTTGCTCATATAAGTTCCATTTATTTTTTTTTTCACCCAGATAATTATATGCCTAAATGATGCTTTAAAGTTCTCTAAACTTCTGGAGTTTTGTAGATGCATTCAACAGCTGTAATCATAGAATCATAGAAGAGTTAGGATTAGAAAGGACTTTAAAATCATCTAGTTCCAACCCCCCTGCCATGGACAGGGACACTTCACACTAAAACGTATCGCCCAAGGCTCCATCCAACCTGGCTTTGAACACCGCCAGCGATGAAGCATTCACAACTTCTCAGACAACCTGTTCCAGTGACCCACCACCCACAGTAAAGAACTTCTTCCTTGTATCTAACCTAAACTTTCCCTGTTTAAGTTTTAACCTGTTACGCCTTGTCTTATCACTACAGTCCCTAACGACAAGACCCTCTTCCAGCATCTTTGTAGGCCACCTTCAGATACTGGAAGGCTGCTACGAGGTCTCTTCTCCAGGCTGAACAGCCCCAACTTTCTTCATATGGTAGGTGCTCCAGCTCCCTTATCACTCTTGTGGCCCCCCTCTGGACTCATTCCAACAGTTCCATGCCCTTCTTCTGTTGAGAACACCAGAACTGCACACAGAACACCAAGTGGGGTCTTACGAGAGAAGAGAGGCAGGATCTTTGATCTGCTGGTCACACTTCTTTTGATGTAGCCCAGTATACAGGTGGCTTTCTGGGCTGCAAGAGCACACTGCTGGTTCAGCTTCCCATTGACCAGATGATCCTAGCAGGCAAATCCTACCTATTTTGTACTACTCTTTCAAATACTGATCTCAGCCAAAGATCATTTGAACAAGATAAAGTACACTGGCCAAGACACTCTTAAGATTTCCACTGAAATTCTAGTACCTTCCTTGACAAGTTCAGTACTGTTTAAGCAATTATGTTTTCCAGTATCAAATCTGAACATTTCCTGCTGCATACTACATTGATTATTTCTTGTTTTACCTGCAGAGGGTATGGAAAGCAATCCATCAGCGTCTCATTTTTACAGTTTCATATATTTGAATACTGTTGTTTCCTCTCAAACATTTTTTTTCTGGGTTAAATAAACTCTGCTCCTTCAGCTTCTACTCACAAGTCATATTTTCTAAATCTTTATCATCCATGATACTCTCCTCTGTTCTAAAGAAATTTGTTAGTTTATTTCACTTTATTTCCTCATTTGTAACTTGTATCATCATTTCTGATTTTTAACATCAGATCTTTTCCTGAAATAGTATTTCCAAGCTGGTAATAAGTAATTTTATGTTTTTGGGGTTTTTTTTCCTCATTCCTAAATATATTTCTTAGGAGCACCTGTAGCTACTAGTGGAAGAGGAACTTAGATATAAATGACTCAGACTTCAACAATGCACACTCTTTGCAACTCATCTTTATGGTCAGACTGGTCACTTATTAAATAAACCTGAGTTCTCACTCTTAATTGCAATCCATAGCTTTCCCACTGTATAAAAATTCCTTACTAAAATATAAAAAGCTGGTAAATGAAGAATAATCAATGCACTTGTTAAAGGCACTGGGTAACTAGAAATAACATTTTGAAGCCACAAAGATAGAAGATCAGGTTCTCATTGCTGTGTACAGAAGCGAGGAATGAGATACCAGGAATTCTGCTCTCTGGTCTTTTATCTTTGATTGCTGGGGTTTTTTTTTCAGTGTGTTTTGAGTTTTTTGGGTTTTGTTTATTTGTTTCCTTCAGTGATAATATTATGCAAAACAAATAATCAAGGAATCAAAACCAGGAAAATAAACATTGTCACACACCATATACCCTTAAAAACTCATACCACTGAGCAGGTATCATGTATTAGTCAGATCTGTACACTCTGGTTTGCATTTCCAGTGTCCAGATACCCTTAAAGGAGCAGACACTCACCTTCCACATACCCTGACTCTCAGCTAGTGAACGTCATGACTTGTTACTGTCTCCACTTTGGTTTTTACTGTAAAATTAAGTTGAGCAAGTAACTTTGTGGGAGAAAACGTGATAACCTCTCAAGAACACAAATTTTTGCATTAGTAGCAGAGATTTAGCTCCAATTTACTCAGCGTTCAATATATTACATTCCAAATTGAACCCACCAGTTTGCCTGAGAATTTTTTTTTAAACATTTATCCATCAAAATTGATTATCTTAGATAAGGTGAAATTCATAGTAATGCTTTGGAAGATAGAAGAGGGGTGTTAATCTGCAAATAATTCAACAATTAATGAAAAAATAACACGCAAATTGTTTTCTCTCGTCCACCAATGGATGGGGATGGGGGATGCCACCAGATCTACAAAGAGAACTTTATTACTAAACCTTCAGTTAGATTTTTCAACTGGCATGCTATAAATCTGACTATTGAGTACAGATGATAGAGTACAGGTGATAACTCATACACTGTCAGTGTTTTCAAAATCAACAGCGAGCTTTGCCAGCATGTCATAGATAAATCAAGCTTCTTGGAAACTTTTTGAACTTAGCTTATATAGTCATGGCTTTAACTTCAAGAGAAGACTTAATCTGTTATTTGTAATACTTACTGATTTTCTTGGAGGACTTAGTATCCCATAGGAGACAGAGAGCTGAGTATGACAAATTACAAGGTCAAATATATAATTAGTCAGAGGTAAAACAGTTAAATTTGCAGCAGTACGACATTCTGTGGTGACAGAAATTTAAATCTGCTTGCACTGTAATTGGGATTCAGGACACCGGAGTCTGGTTCAATTCCATTATCATCAATAAAAATTTGGAAAAGGAATTGCATTTGACCTATATCGAGAGGGCAGGAGATCAAGTATAAAACCAGACATTTAAACGAGTATTATAAAGTCATTCTATGGAATGACATTTAGAGACCTATAATGGGCAGTTTACTGGCACTAATTTCCTAGAACAGGAATATAAACAGTACAAATTACTCAGAGGAGTAAAAAGCAGAAAAATTGAAAAGTAGAAAAAGTTGGGCATGGACATGGTAATTTCTCTTTTCCTACAGTATTTCCACTTCTAAAGACAACAGCGATTTCCAGGTAAGAGTCATCAAAAAATAATGTGATTATACCAAATATCAATCAAATAAAGAAAATGAATACTATTATCTTGATGCAAGATTTCACAACTACTGTCATTATAAGTTGTTTAAAATAGTGAGAAAAAAAAATCAGAATTAATAACAAAGATTTCATGCCACTAAGAAAGATATTAAGCTAAAACCAGCATAGATGTGAGCATACTTTCTGATGAAGACAAACTGTCTCTTGGGGGTCTCCTTTTCAGTTTTGCAATTAAACCACTAAGCATAAAATTCTGATTGTGTGCATAAAAAAGATATTTCATTGTGATGATAAATCATCAAAATATCTGAATATAAAATTTAAGTGCTTTTTAATTAATGAGTGACACTGCTATGTCTCTTGATATGCTGAATGAGAAAACAGTATCTAATCTTAAAAACTTCTGAAACAAAAAAATGCCAGGCCCTTGGCCCCCTTCCTTTTCCTTCTAAAAGCTCAAGAGGCTATTTCTTTTCACTATTTTTTTTTTCATTAAAAAAAGAAAAAAAAAAAAAAAAGAAAGGGCAACAAGAATAAAAAAGGTTTTAGTTATTGAACATGGAATTTGTTTGAATAAATCTAAAATGCAGTTCCAATCAAGAAAAAATTCATTCACCTTGGACTGCTTATTCTTTGAGAAAACAAGTAAGACCTCCCTGAAAACCTGAGTCTTTTCCTGTACTTGAATATATTGCTTGCTGGAGCATTTATCTTATTCCTGAGGCAGTAACTGTATGTTTAGTTACTGTCTTTTCTAACTTACTATTTGTCTTCTGGTTACACTTAAAGATGTATCCACAACTCAAAGACTCTCACTTAACCATATGAGGAAAGAAAATAAAGTATTTCTTTTCTGAAAAATCTTTTGACCTTCTTATCTTCTTGTCCACAGCTTGTTTTACCTAGTTCTAAAACATCACCATATCTGCTACTATGAGTGCATGATAAATTTTGTATTAGTGCATATTTATGTGTATTTAATAGACTGTTGTGAGTTACGATCTCTTATTGCCTGGAAATGTAGTTCTGCACTCTTACTTTTGGTTCCTGAAATTCTAATCACTTTTTTTGTCCTTCTAAAACTGAAGAGCAAATGCTATGTGTTATTCCTAGGCTTTGTGATGTTACTTAATTTTATGTGCAACTCCACTTTCTGCAAGTTCAACTTGTAGAACTTTCATCTGAACATGGCCTGCAGTCAGCAATTTACGTGTTGGCCAGTGATAAATGTCTTTGATAACATGTTTTGACTTTTACAATTTTACAAATTCCATTCTCTGAATTATCTTGCATCTTGCAAGTGTTAATCTAGGAAGTAAAAAACTTCAGGCACTTGCTATTTTAGTTTTTCAACTTTGAATTCTTTCAAGTTGCTTGTTTCTGAATAGGTTTGCAATAAATCTTTATCTTCCGTTCTTTAGTATTAGAGATTGCTGTAGGAAATGATGTTTTATTACCCCTCTATCAGTTTTAGGCACACTGATTCAATTTTCTTGTTATGAGTATCCAGACTTTGTTATTACCAACAAAAATCAAATAATTCCCTACTTATATCTATGTATATACAGTAGAATTTTCCCCATTACACCTCTGATGCATAGCTTAGCTGGTCATTACAGAATAAGACTAAGAAGCAATTTTAGCATAATGCACTTAGTGTCTCCAAAACAAACAAGCAATCAAATAAAAATGAGATAAATTCACACATAGGGCATGTCATAAGTTATCTGCAACCCTAGGCACAACAGTAGTAGTTAACAACTTTGAACTGCCACAAGTTAATGTGAACTTTTCTACCTTAATCTAACATATAGATTATTTTTTTTTACTGCAAGTCACTAAATTGAATTTCCTAAAATCTGCATTATAAATAGTCTAACAGATTATCCCTAGTCTAAATCTAAAGTGAATTTAGCAGAAGTGAATTTACTGGCAGACATAGTAATGCAATACACTTCAGCAAAGAAGGAAGACATGCTACTACCTTATTGTGAACTTGCTCAACAATACCTAAGAGTAGAGCAGAGACAGCGAGAGTCTTTGATTGCCTGGCAGCTGAAACTGCCCTCACAAGATCTAGGAGAGGTGAAATTACAAAGGTTTTGCTCATTGCACATATTCAGCTGATTCTTCCTCCTGCCACTCCTATTTCTTTCACTGTAGGATAATGAACTTTTTTCATCAAAAGTGCCAACTGCATGTGGAGAGGGCAATTAAGCTATATTCTTACAGCCTCCTCCAACGTCTTTAAGTGTTTCTTTCCATTCTTTTCATTTATTTCTTTTCTTTGTCAGGCTGAAGCTGAAAAAAGAAAATACTTGTACTCTTCTTTTGTGTGAGCTAGGAACAAAGATGAACTCCATGTCCTTGTTGAAAAGGTTCTCACTTTTGAAGCCACATGCCTCCTAAAGAATCTCAGGAATGGATTCCCATCATAGAATTATTTCAAAAACCGGTGCTAAGGTGGAAATAACGTGATTATATTGGCTATAGTAGAGTTAACTTTCTTCATACTAACTATGAGGCCATGTTTTGGATTTGTGCAGGAAACTGTTGATAATACAGGGATGTTTTCATTACTGCTGGTCAGTGCTTGCACAGATTCAAAGTCTTTTCTGCTGCTCACACTATCCCACCATGAGTAGGCTGAGGGTGCACAAGGAATTGAA
>JANHGB010014257.1:12956-29945 GCA_026283785.1 Coracopsis vasa | reverse complement strand
CCAATCTAAACTTCCCCTGTTTAAGTTTTAACCCGTTACCCCTTGCCCTATCACTACAGTCCCTAATGAAGAGTCCCCCCCCAGCATCCTTGTAGCCCTCTTCAGATCCTGGAAGGCTGCTATGAGGTCTCCATGCAGCTTCTCTTCTCCAGGCTGAACAGGATCACCTGTAGCTCTCTATGATACTGAGTATGCCCTGCACCCAGCAAGAAACCAAAAGCCCTGCCACACCATAGTCTCACACACAGCAACCTCCTTACCATTTGAAACACGAAGCAAAGACTTTGTGTATGTGACGTTACCAAGCGACAAGAGGAATATGAACACCAGGAGATTATCATTACAGTGTCTGGGGCAGGGATGTCCACGCTCCCGGAGGTCAAGAGAAAACAGACCAGTGGTACCCATTTTCCCCCATCTCACCCCACAAGAAGAAACCTCTCTGGGGCAGGGACCAGCTCCATAGGGAATCACACAGCTGATCCAAAAGGGGTGAAGAGGAGGAAAGCTCCATGCCCAATCACCACTCCTGAAATGCCCTGGTGACAATGTTTAATAGCAACATGATTTTCATTGATTTCATGGTATTTTTACACTATCCAAATTACAAAAGACTTCAGGTCTATCACCCACCCTCACTCCTTTGTCGAGCTGGGAATACACGGCATGACTAGACATGTAAGAACAGACTGAAGACAAGGTTTATTATAGCTGGAACCACTCATATATCCTCATAATTTTAATGTATTTAATCTTACAGCATCTTATGACACTGTTGCAAAGCCAGCTATAACAACAGCAGCTCTGCCTTTTCATCATGAGGATGCTACAACACAGCCACAGAAATAAGAGCAGGGGCTGTGAGAGATGGACGGAGGGAAGGACACAAAAGCAGTTCAAGGAACCTCTGAATTCAGTGTTAAAGCTTCCCCTGCCTTCAGCACACTTTGAATCCATCCTCCTTCAGTGTAACTTGAGGACAATTTGCATTTCAGACTCTGTTAAAATAAAACCTAAAAACATTTGCTTCAGAGCTCAAAACTGTCTTAGAGTTCAACTGAGGAGAGCAGCTTTCTCATTTCTTATCGACTTCAAGGACAGCTTCAATGCTTTTCAGGATTGCCACACTGCAATTTGCAAGTATCTATGAATTTCCAGGCTCCTAGCCCAACTTGGCTTCACTTGAAGTTTCTTATCAGTTTCCTGTTAGTAGTAAGAGTTTCCTTCCTTGGATTTCCCTAATGTGATTTTCTTTTAACTCCAAAGTATGATTCAATAAGCAAATGATAACTCTGTTCCTTTAGCGTCACTTTATCAAAGTCTTGTGAAACTTAAAGAGAGAGAAGATTATAAATTCAGTACAATTCCCAACTTGCCGCACATCAGACATGAGATCTTATTTAGCCTGGTGAAAGTGCTCTCTAAACCAAGAGTCAATTATTTACTGAAATCAAGGGTATCTATATATAGCACTCTTGTACATCACAAAAATGTAAATGGTCGGTAAATGCAGTGTTCTAAGAAAGTGATGAGAGCTTCCAATGTACTCCATAGCTTAAGCATAGAAACAAACGTTTCACCCCACAGCTAGAAACCACTTCGGTATCATCACCAAGTTATCCTTCAACAGAACAGAATCGGGTTGCCAATATTTGTCTTTATCTTTGTTGCCTGTGTTCTTGTTCTTTAAACAAATTACTTGCTCTATTTTGATAGCTCCTATCTACAGAAACGGTCTGTAAAATGACCCCTGGTGCATTTGCATCCAATTTAACACAACTAAATTTCTGCTCCAAAGACCAAGCAGTGAAAAACGATAAACCACAAAGATTTCTGCAACTCTCTTGATTAAAAGGAATTTCTTCAGTCCAAAGCCACTCAGCTACATCTTCACCAAAGCTAAAACTTGTCACGCTGCTTTTTTCCTAGAGCATGCATTCTTCAAATGAGACTACGGAGTCAAACTCAGCATCAAAATGCAATTTCATTTGCACCACTGAAGGCAATGGAGTTTCCTTACAGCTTGATCCAATGACACATGACAAAGAAAAGAGGGGGGGAAAAAAGACCCAGAGGCTTATGAATAGCAGAAATCTTCCCTAGCTTTCTTCAGGATTGATTCTCAAGGTTAATTGGTCTTTTATGTACAGATGACTTGCAGGAGCTGGCTCTTTATCTCTGTAAAGTTCAGTTCATAAAATCATTTCTAAACCCGGCTGCTATAGCAAGGGAGGAAGCATGAGGCTAGTACAGAAAGGAGATAAGTGAAAGGATTATAAGGAGAAGGAAGAATAAGAACTAAGATGGAGGCAGACAGCAAGGTCGTTACTGCCAAAGAGAAGGCAGGGGATTGTTTTAACTATAAGGAATATCTTAGAGAGAAATGTATTATATTAGCTATCATTATGTATTCACTAGAGTAAACTAGGCACAAGCAGATAATATTACAGCATGGTTATATGAAGCCAACAGAACAGACCACATTCATGGCCAGCCTCATCTTACAATACTGAATTTTACATTAAGCTGGTTTTCCTCCAACAGGAATTATGGGGTTTTCAGCTTTTCTCGGTGTTTCTGGGCAGCAGACAAAGGCAGCAGGTAGAACAATCCCTTCGGCTGCAAAACACAACGTCCTCACGGGAACAACGATGCATTTTCCTTATTAATTTAATGACCCTGAAACTGAAACACTGCCTATGATTGGCCCTTCATCTCCGCTATTGTGAGAGGCAGACTCATTAAAGTCTTCCTGGCTTCAGACACAGGCGAGAGCTGTTGTGTCAGGAGGGGACAAAGCTTTCAGCCCCTGAGCAGCCTTAAAAACATGTAGTGCCATAAGAGCTGGACTTACATGGATGCCACGACTGGCTGCCCTTGTCCCTGGATCCATCACAGCACGTACACATACTTTGATAAAGCAACATGAAAAAGAGATAAAAGCTGTACCAAGATTGCTTTGGTAATTGTCTTACCTGCACTTGCAAAGGTTTCTAAAAGAGAGCAGTTCCATCAGCAGTGTCCCTCAGGACACTTGTATTTGACTAGATGATCTTTAAGATCCCTTCCAATCCAAGCCATTCTATGATTCTATGACTTGGACAGCCTAAATCCACCCCAGCTTTCCAGGAAAATATTTTAATGCCACAGAAGGGGAAAGATGACTCTTGGAAAGCCTCTGTCATTGCCACCACATGATGCAGAGATGAACTCAGAGTCCAGGAACCAGTCCCGGTCACCCTGGCCACCTCAAATTGGTCACCCCATTAGAACTGAGATATCCTCATCTCATGGTGTTTGTATTTCAGGCAGTGCAGCTTCAACTCACCATTCAGGGGGGCACAAACAGGAGAATAAAACTGATGTCGCATTTTCCCTCTCCATTACAACCACTTGAAATCTATTTGAATTTGAATGGAATTTTTGAATTGAGTTTGAATCAAATTTGAATTTGAATTGATTTTTTTTCCTAAGCTATTTATTTACACCCTTCATCACTGGTATCGTTTATTATTCCTTCAGGAAAAGCCACCAAAAGGCAGACTGGCACTTTCTGTCACCAAACTGATCTTTTTCCCTGTGCTACTTGACAAATTTAGCCTCTTATGCTGTTACCCTGTATTCATGGATCTTTTTAGACAGTCCTTATTTCCAGGTTTCTGCTTTGCACTGGACACGTCTTTTAGATTATTTTTACTACAGACACTTAAATTATTCACTGGAAGTCATTTTTACTGGTTAATATAATCCCTCCTTCCCTTCGAAGTCATTAGAAAGTCATTTTTTTTATTATTGGTAGATATCAGATAGCATGCAGGAACATTTCCAAATCCTCCATTTAAACCAAAATATAGACTATTCCTCTAGTATCCAGCCCAACTTCAATGTTCCGTAATGGCTGATGGATCAGGGTCTAGGTTCTCTATGCTCTCTTACGGTTGCATGCCCTGGTACATGTTGTATCAGAAGTTTTACAGGAGAAGTGTGGACAAAAAGTATCCAGGAACAACCTTTAAAAGGGATGTAAGAAATAACTGGATTTCATTGCAGATCTGGCCAGCATTGGCTCAGTCCCCTTCTGGGTAACACAATGCAATTCGGCTGTTAAGACACATCCAGCTGATTCACTGCATATGGCTGACTCTTGTGCAGAAACAAGGATGAGTTTCATGTCCTTTTAATTCCTGCACACCTAAAATCTTAAACAAAAAACAAAGAAAACACTAAGGGTGTAAAAATAGTTTATTGGATACTCTCTCACTAAGTTACACATCTAGCAATCAAATATCTCCATGCCATGAATTATTCCTTCTTCCTCAGTGTTTCCTGTAAGTTACCCTTATCAAAGGAAGTGTTAAATAGAAATGCTTTTTGCTCTGTGAACTAGTTACCCTGCTATGAATCTCTGTCTGGAGATGTCACTGCTTTGTTTATAGCTCCTCGGCCACTTATCAATCCATGCGATAGGATTCAAAGCACAGTCCGAGTTTGCTTTATGAGCGGGTTTCAATGCAACACGATAGCAAGTGCTTTATCACAGGACAACATGAGCTATAGTCACCCTCATCTACTGATTTGTCTCTATCAGAAAAAGCAATGAAATCTGTCTGACATCATTTGTTCGTGTGAAATCCGTGATTTTGCTATTTGCTAGATAACGATTTTCTCTCCTCCATTATTTGTTACACTGTTTTAGTCAGGTTTATGAGCCAGCAATAGCCAAGACTGCCTTTTTCTTTCTTTTTGAAAAGCAATACAGCATTATTGGGGTTTTTTTATTTCTCAGAATTTGCCATTACTCATAATTATACCAAACTAGACATTAACTGAATTTGTGTTTGCTACATTCAAACCCTTCTTCCAATTACTGTACAAGCTCTTCATCACTTTCTAATTATTTCCCATAAAGATATTTCACAGGTGAGTATCCCTTCATCATAAAACACTTCAGACATTATCAGTAATGGAGTTGGTGTAAACATCATTTTCTCTTCTCTAGGAGCCTAAAAGCTCTCTCCATTTCTTTCACATATTTTGGCTAACATCATCTATTTTATATAATACATATAATTCCTCATTTTTGTTTGCTGTTTTCCCATCTTAGTCAGCGATGCGTCTTTATATCTTCATCTGGTTGTTTACCTTTCTCAGAGCAGATATTTTTATCCCCACTGTTTTGATAATACCATTGCTTTTATTTCTTTTTATAAAGAGCTCTGATTAGCTGGTCCATAATATGTCAAGATAAACCCCATGTCCTTTACTACCACTGGCTTTTTCAGCTAACCCCTGGTAATCCTAGTCCCAATAAAAGCATGGGCATGCTGTAGAAATCCCTGATGCTCTGCCCTCAGCATCGCAGCCCACAGAGAGCTGTTATCAGCCCATCAGAGGGCTGACAGCAGCCATACTCAGGTATCACCAAAATCATGACCAGAATCATCAGTGGCTCAGGTTCTGCAGTGCAGTTTTGCACTGGTCAATTTTATTTAAATTATTTATTAAAATATTTATTAAGATCCTTTTTAAGATGAATTTCCAAGTCTTGGTGCATGCACAGATCATAGGAAAGCATCCTTTCAGTGCTAGCAACTGCATGTTGCAACATGCCATAGCAAAACGTCCACTGAATTAGATCACCAGAGAAAAAGCACTAAATGACAACAGCAGCACAATACAGGCTGCAGACCCTTTTCCAGCCATACCCATCCTATACCTCACCATGAAAATGCATTGCAACTTGAAGAAAATCTATATGCAGCTGTCTGGGGAAATTTTGAAATCTTAATATTACTTGAACTGGGTGGCTTTCTTAGCCCTGGTTTCCCTTTTAGATACCTGAAGTTAAACAGCTTCACTATAGCCCAGTCTTTTGGCATTATTTTAACCTGCTGAAGAAATTATGACTACTGAAATCACTGGAGTTAGGCTATCAAATCCATCAAAGATGCGGTCACTGGCTGACAAATGAATATGGCAGAGATTGTTACTCATGGCAAGAACATAGATAGCTTCTAGGCTAATGGAGACTCTCTTCCTGTTGATCCAATAGAACCTAACCTAACCCAACCCAACCCAGAAGAAAATATAATGGGCATTTTTGATGGAAACAATTTCTTGAGCCACATTTCCTAAAACGATGAATCTACTGAGCAGCACTGATTGCCCACACCACCACCAGTAAGTCTGAATCTGTGCCTTCCTCTCAGAAGCTACAGTCTTCCTTATGCAACACGTGCTTCATTAAGGACATAGAGAGCCAGACACAGTGACTAATGGCCTCTACTCAAGCAAGTCATCCCATTGACTTCGGAGAAATTACCCATGTGAGCCAGAGTTGCTGAAAAACACCATTTCTCATCAACTGATGCTTTCAAACATATTAATCTTACTACAGCTGCTCCTTTTTAAAAATTGGTAAAAGATTAACTGACGGTGGAACTGGGTTATCTAGCACAGACTGACAACCTAAAGGCTGTGGACTCCTCTTTGGCCATGTAAAAGAATGGGAAGCCATGTGGTAAGGTCTGTCTATAGCACAAGTGGGTCTGAGCATCCCCAGGTTAAAATGAATGGGCAAATCGCTCCTTAAGTGATACAGTCCACAGATGACTTTTAACAATAAAAATAGCATCCCTTTTGCTAGTGCCCTGCTCCCATACTTCTGTCATGGAACTAAAGATTTGGCATCTGCAGCATTCACCCTCCAGAACTATGCTGCCTGGAAAAAAAGGAATGGAGATTATATCCCAAAATGACTGATGCCTTTTCCATTAATTTAGGAGTGGTTTTCCTTAAGGTCTGTAGGACTGGCAGGACTAATCCTTACACACTCCGCACTTCCCTACTCGACTCCATATACTACAGACACTTCACATCTTTTGCATGTTTCCTTTTTTGTCTCTGCGATACCATCCAAGAAGATGCAGGAGGAACACATTCAACCCTACACCCATTCAGAAATTGAACTTGCTGCTGAGCAATGAATGAAGCAAGATGAGAAGTGACCAAATATGAAATAGGCAACTGCAAAGCATAGGCATGATATAGCACTACACTTCATATGCATCCACAATCAAAGAGCTCTACAACATACAGGGATGATATTATACCACATAAAAAGAATGCACCAAAATAATTACCAGTAAATGACAGCTTATTTAAACCAAAAATAAAGGGGGGTTGTGTCAAATTTTATCATCTGCTCCAAAAGATTCTTTCTGCAAAGTCTAATGGAGTATATACTAGTTTTAACATGGCATTCACTCATTAAATGTATTAACGTTTTCCAAGTACACATTACCCTTTACGTACAAGAGCCATTTCTATTCCCAGAAAAGATCATTTTACCTTGACATTTCTAATTAAATGAAAAACATTACTCATAGATAAATAACAAATGATAGTGCAGATGCTCTTTTCTGCATGGCAGAAGGGAATAGGGAATTACTCATGAGTATGCATCGAAATGAAACTACTAGACCTGTCCACAACATGCACATCTGGGTACCATAACAACTAGAGAGTCACTGACTCACTCATTTTCCACCCACTCTTCTCCAATATCCCATTAAATCAATTGTAAGGCTTTTTTTTTCTTCCCGAGCAGTTCTGTGATGAGTAAATACAATGAAAGAGTGTATCTAAGAATGAACGCTGTTGCTCTTTGGGCTGTAGCTAGCTTTGGTTGTCACCTTAAGTTGTATATTAGCTGTTCCCCAAACACAAGAAACTGCTACAAGCAATCATTTCACCAGCTTGGTTACTCATAATGGTATAGAAGAGTGAGTCAGGACTGTGACTCTCTATTAGATGTCTGGGAGGGTTGAAGATAACTGGCTTATAAACATCCTGGGTTTTACTTCCTTGGATATTTCACAACACAGACTCTAGGCTTTGACTTTGCATTAGGAAAAGGCATGTTCATTAGTGTTTAGAACAAGCACTGGGAATAGGGCTTACAGCTCCTGATCCTCCTTCTGCCAACAGCTTGAGCTGTTGTGTGGCTTAAGAGAACCACTGGGCCTCCCACTTAAATCTCTGCATCTCTAATACCTTAAAAGCATACTCATTAAAGCCCTTTTCCACGGGACACAGGGATTACAAGATATATGCGCACACATAGGTTTGTTAATGTCCTAATATGCCAGTGGTTAAGGGCTACAGCACATTGTGCTATGCCTCACTATTGGAAACATGGAAAACTCGGAACCAAGGCACACCTATTTACAGGCTGCTGAACTTCAAGGAAGTTAATGCAGGTTTCATCCCCATCTATTACCCTCTACAGTCAAATAGCTGCAAAATCTAAACCATGCACCTATAATAAGTAAATTGAGATGCATCTCTCCTATTCTCAATCTTTCCTATTGCGTTGGGTTCCCCTGGACACCTGATGGTCTGCATCAACCCTGCTGCTCTCAAGATCACAACAGCATCTCACATGCCGATAAGGTCAGCTCCTGCTCCAGTGGGCAAGCACCTCCCCAGTGGCATCAAAGGGAGCTGGAGCAAAGCAGAGAGCAGCATAGTGTGCTTCTCATGGAAAATTAACAGCAAACAGCCTTGCTTCTAAGAAACATTAGTGATAAAATGCTGACATTATTTAACACCATTTCATCCAGCCTTACTGATTGGAAAGTTGTTAAGGCAGCAATTTAGGCTTAGTCACAAAAGGGCGTAATTAAAATTTCACTGTGGATTCGCTAAGTATCTAAAGCACTTATCTGAATTTTCATTCTTGTTCAAATTATGGAGTCCAATCAGTAATTCCAGCTCCTTCTTAACTTACTCAGACAGGATCAGGATTTATATTGGACTTTGTGTAAGTCCGTTCCCTCCTCATAGGAGGAAGGGAGAGAACACTTATGCATCGTCTTATCTCTTCAACACAATTAGCTCAAAGACCTAGAGATTGATTCAAAAGCCAACATCCAATAACAGAGAGAGAATGAGCCATTGTTAAGTCTCCAGTTTCAGTCGCACATCACTTAACCCAGAAGGCAAAATAACAACAAACAAGAAAACAATTTCCTCCATCGTTATATTTTTATTACTTCCCCTGTAACAGAGAACAGGACCAGATTTTACCACTGCTAACGCATTCTGCTACTCTAGGAGTAAAAGGCAAATACTGTGCTACCTTGCGTAGGAGGCTGAGAAACTGAGATGTCAATTTTCCTCTTTCGTAGAATCAGAGGAAGAAATTACATCAGGCCCATAACGTTGAGTGAAAATAACAGCTTTTGACACTGAAATTGCCCAAAGTGGGAAAATGCTGCCCAGTTCTAAAGGTGAAACATTTGAGATAAAACAGTGAGGTTTATACAAAGACCTCAACATATCTGTAAAAGCAAAGCCAGTTAATCCTCTAATGAGGAGGTGCAAGGTACCTTCTCCCTTAGCTGGTGGGCTCAGGGAATACTAGGGTTATATATCTAGTCCAATATCTTTCCATCCAAGTGAGGTGTTTTGGTATCCCCCAAGCCATCCATCAGGACCCAGCATGGAGGTTAATATTAATCATGGGGAAATTTGCACAGCTGAAGCTTAAAAGCACTCATACAGCAAAATGTAACCAAAACCAAAGCTTTAAAGAAGCTTTGGTTGTTCACGATTTCCCTAGGAACTCCGGTTAGGGTTATTTTCCTCACTCTGAAGGCAAAAATGAAAATCTATTTGAATTAAAAATAGATGAAATCTGAAAGAATTCAGAATTTGTCCTAGAAACAGTCAGGATCAGGATAGGAGTAAGACAGTGTAAGATGCTTGGCTTAGACCTACAAGCTAAAAATGGACCATCTTTGCCTGTACCTCTTGGCTTACACCTCCACATTGACTGCAGGCAGCTCCAACACACTGCAGAGCACAGTGCTCAGTCACATCACCACCAGAAAACCTCACCTCTAGAGCCCCCTTTCAAGCTCTCACCTGGGTGCAAGCCTCCACACTACAATTTTGGAAACCTCAAGGATGCACCACAACAACAGATTGTGATAAAGACCAATCTAATTCCACTGTCATTTCAATCAGTAGCAGAAGTTCCACTCATTTCAATGGAAACTAAACCAGACCAACATCAAATCCTTTGTAAAACCCTTTCCCTTTCCATCTCTTTAGGACTCAAGATGTCATTTTTTTTTTTCATCATTAAGAAATCCACCCTATTCAAGGCAAATAAAAGGTCCTGAAGAAACTCTGAACCTTGTCCTGATAACATGCTGGGAAGATGCAGCTTTGCAGGGTGAAATAAAAGAGGGGACCAAGCTGATAGTGCTCTCCATTGCATGGGCAGGGACTTCACCTGCGAGCAGGAACCTTGTAGTAACACAGATGACCAGGTCAGCCCTGGAACATGGGAATATCATGATGCAGAGGGATTAAATGGACATTTTTCAGAATCAAATGGGAACAATCCTCCCTGAACTGCAATTGGATACACATAAACCAGTCACATCTGCCATTATTTTCTATGTGTAAAATAAGGTTAGAAGATACTGACTCTGCTACAGAGCAGGGAATACGTACAGCTTACTGTGAGGCATTGGAGTATTGCAGGATGGGGTCCTCATGTCTGTATGGCAGATAGTCAAGAACTTCCTACATAGTCTTAAAAAAACCCACTTAAGGGTTTTCTCTAATAGCACCAAAATTCATTGATTATTTTAATGAATTTTGATTGCAACTCAATGAATATTAGTCAGCAGCAATAATATGCATTCTCCTTTTGCATAAATGACAAAGAATTGCTGCCCCTAAACACAATGTGATCGTAGACTGTGTTTTGGATGGCACTGTGGTAAATGGGTTATACCCTCCACACCTGCTACACACCTCAGCTCACCCCCCTTCCTTCCCTCTCCCACAGGATGACCAACTCATGTAACCCCCTCTCACCTGCATTACTAGAACTGAGCCAACACAGCTCTCTCACTCTCAAACTTAGGCTGGGGAGAGGGTGGCAGAGAGATGGAGATGACCAGTAAGCCTCAAGCTTGTCACAACCCTTTCTACAATAACTAATGCCTTGAAATCCAAGCAGCATTTGCTGGATTACTATAGGGAAACT
This sequence comes from Coracopsis vasa, assembly GCA_026283785.1. Taxonomy (NCBI): domain Eukaryota; kingdom Metazoa; phylum Chordata; class Aves; order Psittaciformes; family Psittacidae; genus Coracopsis; species Coracopsis vasa. Next base: position 18,877 of record JANHGB010014257.1, on the reverse strand, counting down.
TTATGAGCAGGAAAAGATAAGCTGCCTAGTTAGGAGATGATATAGTATTACATAATATAATTTAGCTTGTAATATCAATTTATATAATTCTGGTGCAAAATCCAGCCCAGCCAACCTCCAGCCAGACAGTCTCCAGGATGAGGGAGCCATTCAAACCCTGCAATGGGCTGCATCCCCCATCCCCACCTCCTCCTTCTCTACAGCCCCTGCTCCTGCCAGGACATGATGTACCCAGTTCTCCACTGTCAGTGTTTTGCCACACATTTAATTATTGTTCTTTCCAGCCCCTGGAGCTGAATATTTTGCTAGCCTTTGTTAACCTGAGATGTGTCAATTTGCCATTCAGGATTCCCAGCACCAACCCTATGCATTCCTCATACACGCTCATCCAGTTATAATGCTTAAACCAAGTTGGGTCCTGCTCTTCTTGATCCAGAGGCCCTTTCTCAAAGGGTTTTACAGTCTAAATGTCTCACTGGATTTGGCTATAAGGACAGATTTTACCGTTTCTGGTCTTAAACAACAACTTCTTAGGAGGAGGTCAGCTACTTTGACACGAGCATTGTCTTTGGTGCAGAACAAAGAAATTGGTGCAATCATTTTGTCACAGCTCTCCCACAAAATTCTCTACAACACTTTACCCTTTGTAAAAAGATGATGAATGCAATAAGCAGCAGCCAGACCTTGGTTGTAATAGACTTGTCAGCAGTACATTGGCTTACTGTAGGGTAGCGGCATGTAATCTGCTGTTCTGAACTGTAACACAGAGCACTTACACAGCCTTTCATCCTCATAAAGCTCTACAAATATTAAAAGAGCCCAAAGGAGAGTTCAGAGCCTTCCCTCCTTAAAATTAACCTCCATGAGAATTAATTCACTATGGTTAAGCCCCTCTCGCTTCTCCATTTTCTTCTGAGGAGCGTGTCAGTGGAAGTGCCTGGCACCAGAGCTCTTAGAAAGCACACATTAAATCCTTCAACACAGCAAGGCACTTCACCACCCAGTGAGAGGAGAGATCCAAAGAGCAAGTCTCGTGTCCATTTACACCTCATCAAGTTTTGGGTTTGGCTCTCCAGTAGTTAGACATGCTCTTGAATGCATTCACACAGTGCTCACACATCACACTCTTCATTCACCTTCAAAACAAAACTTCCCCAGCTTCTTAACTCTGCCACTGTCCATCACCATTGCTATCAAACAGAAGTGGGATGGATCCATCTCATCCAATTTCAGCCATCTATATGGTGGGACTTCTTGTGTGGTCAACAAGCACATGTGGAGGGTGGGCTTGGCATGGGATATGGTAGAAAGCAGGTTGGAGACGGCAGTGTTGCCCACTAGAGAAGTATGGCTCAGAGAGATGAATTCCACTCCATTTCACACACTGAAAGAAGCCCAACAGCTCAGATTCTAAAAACCCATCCTGTTTGCTCCTGTTGCCAGGGTTTTCTTTAACCTGACCATTACATTCTGAACAGGCAGAAGTGGTTGACCCTTTTAAACACTGCTTCGAAAGCTTGCTTCACACCTTAATTACCCCTTAACATTGTAGTTTCATCTCAATCGAAAAGTCGTTCTTCTCAGGGAGCTCTTCAGTGCCATTTATGCAGGCTGAAGTTAACTCCATACGCAAAGCAAAAAACCTAATGATTCCTATTACCGCATCACTCCCTTTTCTTCATCATGGCCATCACACCTCTTTCTCACAGAGCAGGAGGGATGTGAGACTGCTGAATAAAACGCAATGAAACAAAGATTGTCCTCAATGCTGGATAAACCTTCACAATTCCCCCAGCAAGTTAAAACACAGCCCAGAAACTGGGCAAGTTTGAACTTGACATTACATTCACATGAACACATGAATCATATTCACACCCAGCTCCAGCCTATGGAGAAAGGGCAGTGGTGAGGCACATCCACCCAGTTGGGCTCTGCAGCTTGGATGGAGGACTCAAAACTTCTCTTCTCCTTAACATGTCCCTCCTGTGACACCTGAGTTTCCTACACAGCCCTGTAGCAAAGACTTAAAAGTGTAATACAGGAATTAAGACTTAAATCTAGGCAAGTATCAGAAAGGGTTTAGCCCCTAACAAAAAGATGGAGCACCCTGCTTTGACCCAGGCATCCATCCAAACTGCCAGGGTCTCCCAGCACTCAGAAGGACATTTCTGACGAACCCAGAAATTTGGGGTTTGGGTTGTGGAGTTTTTAACCCTTCAGTTTCAAATCCTAACAAATTCACCTGCAAATCTCTGATGTTTCTCAAAAAGATTTTAGACAAGAATTATCAGGAAATCTTATTTTTTTCTTGTTTTCCAGTGAGCTCCTAAATCTTCTGAAAAATCCCCTTCAGATTAAAGAGAAAATTGAAGAACATGGTGATAAAGGATGTTTATAAAGGTATTAACTTTGGTGTCCTGATGTTACTGAGTCATCCAGTCTTGTAGTCACCCAGCGGTAACATTTGGACGGGTTTAATCCACTTCCATAAAATGAATATTTTTCCATTAACTGCAATGAGCTTTCTATGAGGTTTTATAATTTTCCTCATATTTACAGCCAAATAAATACAGTTTGTCAAACTGAGAATGACTTTTTTACTACCAATCTACACCTGACAACTCTTCTTCACTATTCATCACACGAAAATCTTACAGTTTAAGGGTCATCCATGAAGGGTCATCCATGAAGCTTTGTGCTTTTTTCCTTTAAGAGTCTCACTCACTACAATAAATGCACATGTAATAGTATTTTAAGTGGAATAAACACACACACAACATGCTATGTGGCTAAACTTTCACTACCTGTGGCAGCACATCTGTGATTATTTTACACTACCCTACCAATATTCACCCCACTGCCTCATATCACTTTGCTTCAGCACAACATGAATCAGCTTTTGCACGAGTTATGAGCTCCTACTGTTTCCAGCCCTGTCAATGATAATGCCTTTTCCTGAGGTTCTCTCTTCCAAAGCAGGATGCCCTATTTCAATATTCAATAAAAGCATTTGAAATTAACTTCTTTAGCTTGTTCTTTTATGTGACAAGACGTTTTCAGGTCACTGCATGTGCAAGTTTGCAGGGGAGAGCAATATCACAGTGGTATTGGGCACATCTTCACCTCAACCCAAAAAGACCGATCCCCTAAATACCTTGCTGAAGCAGGCTCTCAAGGCTTAAACCTGCAGTATTGAAGCCAACTAGCTTGAAATATGAAGCATTAACAGAGATGTTAGGCTTAAGGAAAAAATGTCAGGTTTAATGCCAATATTCACAATCCCATATAGGCCCATCAAAAGTAGAATTAATGGGCTACAGCTTTTTAACTGTCAATATTTAAGTATCCTACACAAAGCCTAAGTACTTGCTTTGTTAACTACTGGGAATATAGCCCTTATCCACTCTTTCATACCAATAAAAAAGGTAAAAAGAGGCGTAGTGCCTCTCACTTATGATTTGATAGCATTTTCCCTCCCCCCCACTTACAACTATAATCATGAATTTCTACATATAAAACTATAAAGGAGAAAACTCACTAAAGCCTCATGTTCTGCTGTTCAGTATTTAACAGTCAAAGCACAAAGCAAATAAGCAACCTTGCAGAGGGAACAATGGCAAATTGGCTCCACATGATACATTTGGAAGGAGTTTCTACATCCTGCTTTAGCCAAGAGCTGCAGGTGATGGCAATGCTGACTATTGAAGGGTCTTCCAAGACCACCCACATGATGACACTCATCTGCCTTCCCTATGACAAGGAAAGCTTTTGATACGGATGGAAGATGTTTCCCAAAGTGTTCCAAGATGCCAGATGCTCAGGCACAGTCCATGTACCATTGTGGCATCAGAATATGTCCCTGCTCATTGCAGGGGGGTTGGAATAGGGGAAGTTCAGGTTAGATATAAGGAAGAAGTTCTTTACTGTGAGGGTGGTGAGGTGCTGGCACAGGTTGTCCAAAGAAGTGGTAAATACTCCATCCCTGACAGTGTTCAAGGCCAGGGTGGACAGAGCCTTGGGTGACATGGTCTAGAGTGAGGCATCCCTGCCCATGGCAGAGGGGGTGGAACTGGATGATCTTAAGGTCCTTTCCAACCCAAACCATTCTATGATTCTATGACAGGGTGACCTTCGAAGGTCACTTCTAACCCAAACTATTCTATGATTCTATGATGGATGGTCCCCAGCCAGCCGGGTGGCTCTCACCTACTCTCTACCCCAATAATAGAGCAGCATCCAGACACATCAGCAGAGAACTGTTTGCACAAGGTCATTTCCATACTCACAAATCAGCTTTTGTTTTCAGGAATAGTAAATTTCAGTGCCTATTATTCACAAACATCAACTATACAATATATCTTATGCAAACTTTGCGTGCATATGGACACTAGATAAAGCCACCCATGGGATCTCAATACAGCATACTCTAATTCACACATGCTGGCATCGTGTAATAAGCCAAAATGTTCTCCAAGGGCAAGACCCATGCTTCACTACAAATACAGTCAAGCTTTTTATTCAGAGCTACGCAGTTATTACAGTTGAGAAGGCCTGACAGTCTCAAAGTTTATCACAGTTCTAATTATAACTTTTAATATGCTGGATTTTATTAATTCCTCCTCTTTTTCAACCTTGATGTTTTATTCCCAGCTATTCAAGGCTTAAGGCTCGTAAATGAAAAGAGAACCTTCTATTTTTTTTGAGGTCGTTGCTGACTGTTGCCTATTCAGAAGGCAATCTGCACAAAGGGAGATCAGGGTGCAACTGTTTAATAGCCCAGAACCAAATCCCAAGAAGGCAATTACCTACCGTATCTGCAGCATCCCAACAGAAGTTTTAAAGCCACAGGGGAAATTGCTGTGCTTTGATTTATGAAGGAATCAAGGCCATCAGGAGGTTCCAGACATCAGATGGACAACAACCAGATGAATCAACTGCTTCAAGGCAAGTGAGCAGACCTTGGCCCCAGGCGGCCTCTGCTCAACAGATGTACAAGCTGTCCCCAGGCTTTCCTTGTGCATTCAGCTTTACATCCCCTAAGATAACTTTTCCACCTTTATTTCTGCTCTTTGCCCTCTTTCTGAAGCCAGACAGCAAAGCTGTACCAAATATCAGTAGTTCCTCAAGAACCAGCCATGTGAACCCACTTCTTGTCACGTCCTCTCTTTATCAGATGCAAGGCAAGATGATAAATTTGGGTCCTTTTTTATATTCTCAAAAGGCAGGACACAAGAAAAACCTCCCTTTGGGTGCTCCTGAGGTGTGTAGAGTCAACAAATAGAACTACATTAGATATAAGACAGCAGAGTATGGTAAAATAATTTACCTCAGATGAAGACCTGAGCTGATAATTTCAGGGGGAAAAAAATATACTGATGTACTTGAGAAAAATGAGACAGATGGAGCAAGTGTTAAGGTAAATATTATAGCACATTTATCTATGAGGCTCCTCCAATCTGAGTGAACCACTTAGTGCAACATAAACATTTTGAGGAATCTGCAAATGCATCCTAGAGCCTGTGCATCTCCTTCCATATGGCCACTACAGTCACTGAGCTATCACTCTGAATCAAGTTTAACTCCTGCAGTGACAGTGTCCAAAGGGAAAATTCATCTTCAAGGATTCAGTTCACAAATTATCACCAAACTGCCTTCATTCTCACAGGGATTCCAGTGCATTCATCTGTAAGGCTCTGGGGAGTCTTTAGAGTAGCTAAAGTGGGACTGCAGTTAAGATGGAGAGGGACTTTTTACAAGGGCATGTAGGGACAGAACAAGTGGGAATGGCTTTAAATGAAAAGACGGGAGGTACAGATTAGATATTAGGCAGAAGTTCTTTCCTGTAAGGGTGCTGAGGGGCTGGCACAGGGTGCCCAGAGAAGCTGTGGCTGCCCCATCCCTGGCAGTGTTCAAGGCCAGGT